>LQRL01117675.1:1927-12838 GCA_001703475.1 Hydroides elegans
GAGTCTTATATTTTACCATATCACTAACACCGATTATTGTAAGTCCTTTTTCTTGTAAAATAATGTCCATATATTTATTTAAATTGAAAAAGAATTTATGAATTCGTTTGTAAAGTTCATCGATCAAACCAAGTATTATATAAATTTTGTTTCAATGATAATTTGATATTTTATTGTTCATGCTATTATAGATAATGACATATTAACATAATAGAAACCAGTTTTTTCGTCACATTTTACCATAATGATTGACAAATATTTTCCTCTTTCGTTTTCCGAATATAGTACAATCAATAACAGGTATAAACTAATCATATAATAATTATATGGTCAATCCTCTTTTATCATAATCTAGACGGAAACTATGATAAAACTGTGAATCGCGGGAATGAATGGAATTCGTTTTTACAAAGAATGTTCTTTAATTTAAATTGATTTGTTAGTGATTTAATCTATGAATGCATTTAATTTACTTTGTAAAATCAAATGTCTTTCATAGTTATAAATGTGTATAATTCATGGCTATTTATTTTAAATATTAATATACACAAAATGACGTGTACGTAAATCTACATATTTCGAGTCGTGATTTTATGAGACGAAATGCCAGAGAGTCTAATAGATTTATTATCTATTATCTATTTGAGTTATACAATAATACAACACAATTCCTATGTCCATGTACATCTTATAAATTCAGATCTAAATAAATACTTAAAAATCTATAATAATACAACATAAAAATAAATACAACATCTGAATAATTATCACATTTCTCATATACACATATCTTTGTTCATACAATGTACAGTTATGAAACATACACTATGGCTGGTGGAAGCTATCTCACCTTTTTGATCTGGGGTTCTCTCCTGGCGCGGATCCAGAATATATTGAAAGGGGGAGTCAGTTGTATAGGATATAACTACGAACTAGGGCAATAATATAATCGTTAGGTTTACATAATTATCAGAGGGAAACGTTGGGCACTCACTGTTGGGTACCACGAACGTTTTATCTCACGTCTCTCACGTCTCGTACGCGATTAAACAAATTCGTCAGATAAACTGTCATATGAGTAGAAAGAGAACGTTATCTCAACGTTGCTCGACCTCTTGTCGAATGTGTGCAAGAAGGAGGATGTTATAGCCCTCCAGGTTATGAAGCTACAATAATGTGTACACTCAAGCAGCTTAAAGAAATCGTTACTCTGAATTAGTAACGCCCATGTTTAGTTAATATATTAAAACGTGTTCTGCTAAACACAATCGGAAAAATACATATGCATATAATATACAAAATATAGAAAAGGATGCAATTTGATTATTCTACACAGTTGTTGTGCAGGATAGCAGCTTAAGTTTACAAATTATATACAAATCAATTTATAAATAGAATATTTACAATAAACACATTAAAGAGATGATATTCAAAATACTGATTGTTCTATAAAGAAAAACCTTGCTATGATAAGACGCCATTAATATATCATGAGAACATGGGTAAAGATGCGATCAATCTCACCATTTCTTACCATATCATTATTTCGCAAACCACAAATATCACTGATTATTGTTTGCTCTGCGTGGGTTGCTATCTACTCATGATTCTATTCAGGGGGTTATCATACTTAAACATTTCATGTATAAAATACATCCTTATTTTAATAACTTGATAGGGCAGGTGTTAGGATCTATAGGCTAGTTTGTAGTTTCAGGTGGAGAAACTGACATAACTAACTGAAATTCCAATTCACATGAAAGCTCTGTCTATGTTCGACCCAACCGACACTTCTTTGTTTAACATCCCACACCGTTTCTCAATCTAACTCTTTTGCTTTTTAAGCTTATTCCGGCGTTGATCAGAGGACACGCCCACTTTTTTATTTCGATGCGTTTCATGGATCGACTTCGCGACTGTTTTTTTTTTCAGACCACTTTTACACCATGAACAATTGCAGTGTTCAAACATTTGACGTGTTCAGTACAAGTTTCGAATACCCATTACTATCATGTACTGCCCCATTTCCATTATGCACCCCTCCACCATTCTGTTGTTCAAAATGCACTAATGTATCATTGACTCCCGATGACTCTGCCGCAGGGTCCTCATATACGATACTATGCGGCCGACTCACAACGTACTCTGACGCTGTACCACCACTGCCATGTATGTGTCCATTATGAATCTCATTCACGGATGATGACACGTTGTTATTGTTCATACCACTGCCGCCATTTTGAAAAATAGGCGCCATTTTGGATACTAAAGACGACCTGCGCGAATCGTTGGAGAAATGCGTTGTTTCTGCGCAGCTTCCTTCAGGCGTCTCGCGACGGAGATGATCGAGCGAAATCGCGTTGTCGTTGGTATCGCAGGAAAATCGCCGGTCGCTGCTTTGTGAAGAACGTTTCTTGTTGCTGTTGAAAAGGCCTGGAAATCGAAATGCGAAATGTATAAATATATATATATCCAAGTTTAATAGCTAATCATGACATATATTGAGGCTAGATAGTTAGAGAAATTGAGAGCTAGATAGACCAAATGGGGTGAGAGCGATATGGGAAGGGAGTAAGTAGGTGGAAAAAGATATTATCTGTGATGTATTAACAAGGCAAGACATATCGAGGTAAAAAAAAGCGGAAGAGAACGATTAAGAGGCACGAAACAAGACTTCTAAAATCATGTGAGTAAAAGCGACAATAAAAAAGGTGGAATTAAATCAAGAGAGAGAGAGAGAGATAGAGAGAGAGAGAGAGAGAGTTAATGAGGGAGAGCAAGAGAGTGAGATAGTGAAGCAGACATAATCAAAGAAAGAGATGAATTAAATAGCTATATATAAGCTACTTCAAATATGTGCTTTTGTAATATTTTACAACGTTAACATATCCACTCACTGCTTCTTTATACGTCGGCGTCCTTTGAAGTCATAAAAATATATCATGCAAATGGATTTGGAAGAGAGACGAGAACAGAAGAGAGAGATGTGGGAGAGAAAGAGGGAGAGAGAGAGGTGGGAGAGAAAGACGTAGAGAGATAGGAAACAGAGAGAATGTAAGTATGTCACTGGGACATACTAATCAAAATATAATTAAACTATTAATTTTGATCAACTTATGATTCATGAGACACATCAACATATTTTTAAAGAAAAGTGTAAATAATACAATAAATCCATTTTGGAAATAAACACTTACTGCTGCTCCGTCGTCGTCGTTTGAAGTCATAAAAGGCGTCGTGCGTCGCCGACACAACTGACGCCCTTGTGTATCGCGTTGCTACGCTGCGCTCATCTTGCCAACGCGAGAAACGCTGCTTGATCGTGTTCTTTACCTAATAAGACAAATATATATATTTGTTTGAAGTTTTTTTATATATTAAAGGAACGCGTTCTTAACCTAAGCAATACCATAATTTTCAAGGGGATTGTGGTCGAAACAGCTTTATTCAGTTGTTGCTGAGAGGCAAATTTAGTATCGCATACAATGCGCATATACAAATGATCAGATTTGTATTTTGTAATGTTTATGTATCATGAACATTGCAATGAATTGATGAATGTTCAAATTCAAAATTATGCTTCGTCATTTTATTATTTGCAAAATTTGTTTATTTTTGTTATATGAAACTTTATATAACTTACCTCAGTATTCATGAAGCAGTACAGGATGGCTACAGCTAATCCCTGCAAACGCAAAAGATAACAATAAAACATATTAACACACTTTTTTTGAATGATGGTAAAATGAAAATGATGGTTAATCGTTTTGTTTTCAAACCTAACAAGAACATCAAAGGGAAACATACTTATTGCCTGTAGCAACTTAAATATAAAACGAACAACTTACTCAATATTTTTAATATTTACGTTTTAATATATATATATTTTTTAAATCAATATATCGCGTGATTTAGATACCTGATGACTCTGTAGCGTGGCGTTGATATACGTGAATATATGGTGAGCCACCTCGTGATCCCAGAAGGGCGTAATGAACAAAACATACGTCACGCCCAGCAAAGGAACCAGGATTAAGGTCGCCCTCGCCGCTTTGATCTTCCTGCAATTGTGAATTTACGAAATTGTTAGTTGGAAGTTTGGTAACGATAGTTGAGTTTTTGGCATTACCTAATTGTTGAAAGGGATAAGACGAAATTAATTATTTAACGGTTGGATTTGGCCAATTATTTGACCATATCACACTCGTTGTACGGATCTCATAATTGTTTCTTCAGGATTTTATTAATTACATTTTGATACTGAAAATTACACTCGGAAGCCTGTCTGTCCATTTCCAAAGGCGGAAAATGGTTTTAATGATATTACAAACGGTTATCTTAAAGTTAAGGGCATCAACAAGGAACATAATCCTTCAAAATAACTAACGTTGTCATCATTTATATTTTGGATCTATAGCTGCAATTATAACTGCATGTCAGGTTCATTAAAAATAACGAAATATTGTATGATTAGCAGGATCATCATTTGATGAGCAAACATAGCGCAATTAAAGATATTAGTATTTCTAAGGTTGAAAGAAATTAATTGGGTATAAAACCTAAATAGCATGTAACAATTTTAGCACAATTAGGTTTTTTCGCGCATTGTGATTGTGATGATTAAATATAAGATGGCATTATCAAAAATGGTGCATTTGTGCTAGATTAGACGTATATGACTGAATCTATGAATGAAATAACGAAAAAACTATTGATTATCTACTTTCTGAAAGCCAAAATACTTAATATGTAAATGTAGTTTCCGCTGGGTAGCTAGGATAATTCTAAAAAATCTAAACATCTGATAATATTGAATATTATTGATGCGCCGATTTGCCAAATATCTCGGCCACATAATAATATCGTCTAACATAAACAAATATTTAAGAAATTGTCGCGTCTAAACAGTATCTTTTACATTAATTAGTCCTGGCTAATATTGATTATGTTCTGTTTATGTAGCCTTGTATCCGATGTAACCCAGATATTTAGTTCATTAACATCGTACATTATTATTTGCATTTTATGTTACTGTTCACATTCTAAAGTTAATCATTGCTGAACGATATTGTGCATTGCTTAATTCACACTAAGTGTCTAAATGCATAATACATGTAAAATCAAAAGCATAGGAAAATCTATAAAATTCAAGTCATCACATCTTTTTGCATTAGAACAGCATACAACTGCAACATATGTGTCTTTAAAATTTATTAAATCTAAACATTTCACGTTACAATAAATGAAGGGTTAAACTATAAAGGCTTATGTTTATATTATATAAATATGGAATGTTAACATACTAACTAATATTATTGTTACCATATAATTCTTAACGTTTATACGAGGTTTACATCGTATTATGCGATACAAGTTACAAATCTAGTTATAATACAAAGTAAGACAAAGTGAATACATATTACATAAGTTAAATGCAGCTTTATTAGATCAGCGCTACTTTTATGGAATATCAAAGACTTACACGGCGCGGCTACAGTAAATATAATTGGGATACATTTATATGTTTTTCAAAACTGTTTTAAGATCTGTGTTTCGTCCAGTCCGTTTAATAAAAAATAGTGTTTATAGGAGAGAATAAAAGTTTAGCTCATCAATTTTGAAATTAGATAATCAGATTAGTACTTCCTCGAAGTTATAACATCTTGTTGGATGTATCATGTATCAATATAATGATTTATTTTGTTAACTAGTGAAAACATTTGTAAGTTTGTATTATTAATAATGTATCGTAATAAAAACATAACTTTATTCGAATGTGCATCTTAATCGTATGGCATCTATTGTTTTGCTGCGACAAAAACTCGATATACATTCTTTACTTTAGTGTATGAGCGTTGTCTTTCCAGATTCATTCAGGCATAAAATATGATTATTGTGTGGAATATAAGATGCTTAACTGTAATTTAAACATAACATACGTATTATATAACGACATCTGAGTTACGTTTTCAAATTTAGATTATACGTTATTATTTCGTAGCGGACGTCGGACCGGCTTTATCGCCATATATAGAAACTAGGATAGACAGATGTCATGCAATAGTTCGACTTGAAAATAATCATATTGGTCCAAATAGCAACGTTCTTTTGGTGCCATGCTAAGATACAACGCAATTCGAACGAACAAGTTTGCTTAAGCGCAAATGATGGAATACATAAAGCCCCAAAGTATGAATGCAATCGAGTTTTTATTTAAATTATCTAATAATTATGGGTCACAGCCTAAAACGTATTTTACTACATACCTTGTGACTCGATCTGACTGAGTTGCGCGTAGTTTCTTGATCAGGACGAACACGATAACGCCCAGGATTATAGTGTTTATCTAGAAAATGCAAAATAACGTGGTCAATATATAATGAAGAAAAAGTCATACTAAAACGATAACATAATGCATTTTTTATGCATGATATTAATGATCACATTTATGTAAACTGAAATTGAAATAAGACCTATTTGACGATAAATACAATTTATGTATATGCATGTATGTGCATATTAATTGCTTTGCATATTTTTTTACGTTTGTCTATTAACATTATAGTCCTTAGCTCCCGAATACTGACGTATCATGGAGCGATTACATGTATGTGACGCGTTATACTCCAATGTAATCAACTGTGATTTGACTTACCCCAAGGGCGATCAGATTGGGAACGATGTAAATGTAGTCATAGTTGGAAGTGCCTGCCGAAAGCCAGCAACTGTAATATGAAAACAAAAACATACTTGTTATTCATAATATTTGCTTTGAGCAAAAAAACAACGATTTATAAAAACACAAGGTTTTGGTGATATATTTGAAAAGAACTAAAAACTGTCATCCAATAGAAACGAAACATTCTACAGTGTATAGAACAGTGCGGTTATGGCAAGCTTATACTCGTACAATTTAAGAGTGAAAATCTAAACCATAAATAAGCATTCTTTAAAAAGCTAAACAACTAAATAACTAAAGGAAAATGGATCACACTTACCCAACTTCGTTGTCTTTCGTTGCTTTGACGATGCACCAGGTTAGTATGATGAGCAAAGGGGTACCTACAAAAACCAACACGAAAAGATTGTGTCATTTTTCATAACTGAAATTATATTATTTGTTCATAATGACAAATTGCAATGTAAGGGTAACGCAATACAAAAATTCAATATACAACAGAAAAGCTTGGGCATGCCTTCATTTACAGTTATCACAATGAATCAATTTAGGAGCGGGCCATACAAAAGGAAAACCTAGTGCGCAACCCATCCTAATAATTCCTAATAGATTCTAGTATAGCAACAAATATATTGGAGTGTCACACACTCTCATTTCTACGATATGCCTTTATTGGCCAGTGCACCTCAACACGCCTCCCCCCCCCCGCCCTTAAACTCATCCCGACCCTCTCTAGTCCAACATTGTCTGGATCCGCTAAAACAATCAGTCATTGTGTCACAACGACCCAATTTCCGTTGTGGACATGGTCCTGCTATTGAAGCAGCAAGGGAAAGTAACAACGACAACTTTAATGGGGAGAACATCCGATAATTAGTTTAGTTAATTGTAATCACTTTGTCTATCGCGTCATGATCTTGCATAAGTTGGGTCCTGGGATAATTGCTTCTGAAAAGGGTAGTTATACACGGTAGAACAATGGTCTGTTTAAGGGAGTACTTGGAATAATTATATATGAAATATGGAATTCGAACATTTACTGATGTGTTTCCACAGAAAATAGTGTTTGGTCATAGCATAAGCGAAGGCTGGCAAGGTCATGCAAGGTCAAACCTAGTCTACACAAAACCTCACCATGAGCTCATGGTGACCTAAAATTGCCCATTCATGTATGAGGTCCGCATGAGATCATGATAAGGCGTTGTATAGATTGGAAATCAGCCATAAGAATTGACCTGGATACCTGATGTGTGAAACTTTGGATTAATCTGGTCATAAACTTAGAAAACAAGTTTGAATTAAATTGTGGATAGACTGGGATCTTCCTTTAGGTGTTATTTAGATTAGGACTGAATTGAACAAGCCAATTTCTGCCGAAAAAAAATATTTTGTGTGAAAAACTGTACATGATTTTCTTATTTATATGTCATTTTACAAAGTTAACTTTATCAACTTACCCCATCCAATCAGTATGAAGTACCAGATTCGAAACTTGTCGGTCGCAAAGGCCCATACGATGATGGAAAACAAGTAGAGGCCTTCCACAAGCATCCAAAAGAAATTGGTGACTTGCAAGTAAATGTAAATTGCAACGATGATCTTACAGCCCCACTGGTAAAGAAACAAATAACAAATCTTATATATAAATACATGCATCTCTATGTAATAATAAGTATGTCACATGTGAATTAATAGTGATGGTCATAATGATTTTACAACGATGATTTTGCAACCAAACTACGGCCAAACAACAATAAATAGTTTTTAAAAGCTTTTTGCTTGACAGTCTAAGAATCAATTTAAGAAAAATGCGAAAAATTGTAATAACCTGCTGAAAGTTGTTTTACACTGTGAATACTTTGATCTATGCAAACTATGCGATGCCACAAAACTAATTAAGAAACCCATTATCAAACATAAAATTACAATTGAATATATTTTGAGATGAATTATTGACGATATCAAAAATAGTTCAAAGTTATGTCTTTTACCTCATGTCCCTTTGACTCGTGTACATGCGCCAGATGCGGAACGACGATATTAAGAAGAATCCACATCAAATTCTTCAGAATAAAAGTCACTATTAAGTGGCAGTGGATTGTGTTGCGAATACAGCGGAGAACTCTGAAATATAAAAGGTCTATATGGATAAATAATGCTTCATACATGGACTTTTTTCAGAGTGAAATATATTGGTTTATTAAATTGATTAATCAAATTTGACATAATATTTTTTTTCTTAAATAAATTAATAAAACTTAATGAAATATTAGACAGACCTATTTCCTTCTCATAACGAACTTTGATTCGTGACGTTTTATTTAATTACTCACATACATCGTATTATATGAACGAGGGGAATACATATTGATATTGACCTCACTACATGAGGCATTATTTTTATTTATTACATGCTTGAAGCAATATACAGGGCAGTATCACCCGGGCAATATCACTGTTGATAATGCCCGGCAATGGCGGTCATTAATATTTCCGAATTCCAGCAATACCTTTTATGTAATAAAATGAATAAAGTCCTCAGTGTCCATAACAGCATGGTTATTGACCCTTGGGATAGGAAAAAAGTAATGCCCGCGCCCTTCGGGCTTGTGCATTGCCATTTACTTCCCTCGGATCAATAACCATGTTGACATGGACATTTCGGGTATTATTCCTATAATATTTCACTCTGAAAAAAATCCATGTTTTCCATGTTTCAGGCATATAGAATAATGTAGACATGGCAATTATCTTTAAATAGATTATCTTTAATTTAATGGCAATTATCTTTAACTAAATTTAGATTTTACTCACTTGAAATATAGGAAGATGAAAAGCGCTGCTATGAGTGCTGCCGTGGAAACAGAGAAGCCGACGTAGTAAATAGTGCGCACTACTTTGTTGTGTAAAATGTCCGTCTGCAAGAAAAAAATAGTCCTTGTTTAAAACATAAAGCGTTTCGAACATGACGATTTTTATTCGATCAGGAATATTAAGGTTTTTGTTATGCATAAGTAATTTGGTATGTTGTTATTTAACTCATTTCAAAAGCTACGAATGGAAAAATGAATCAAATGCTCTTAATAAGTATGCCTCAAAAGAATATTTAAAACTATATAAAAGTATCTGGGCCTCACCAATTTATCAATATCAACAAATTAAATGAAGATCAATTGTATAAAGTGAGTTTTACGATTGTAATAGACAATTATTAATTATGGTACTTGCCTGATCTACGTGATCATGCGGGACACACTGGCTGTAATTCGCCCATTCATCCCAAGTTCCATTTTCGAAGCAAAATTTACTTGCTTTTCCTAGTGTTTGAAAATTAAGAAATATTCGATTTAAATGAAGTTTAAATTCAATTTAAATCAAGTTTAGATTTCTTTTACAAAACATAAATAAGCTGATTTTCAATTCACATGAATATGATATAAGTGTTTTATTCAAATAATTCGTGCAAGTTATAAATTTTCACATGTACACGTATCTTTATCTACGTGTTCAAGTTTCAGTTTGCAATTCGGTTTTATGCTTTCATATATTTTAAAGCTTTATTTGTCAAAGAATGTTTATAACAATGCAATGGTTTCTAGAAATAATGTACAGTTCAAACCACTTCTTATTGGACAACTGAGACGAATCAACTAATATTTTGATACGAAAGATTTTGCTTACAATAGTCTTATTTGAAGTGGTTTTAACTTTAATTATACATGTTATTTGATAACTAAGACATTATTCTTTTACGAATAAAAAATTACCTAGCGGATTGATTTTGATACCATCGTACTCATCCGGGCATTTGATCGTGGCATGTAATCCTGCTTGTGTCGTGGGCCAACACGACACTGTGTCGTGTGTCGTGTTGCAGAATGATGTCATGTTACCATCGTGTAGCGCTATAACATAAAAAACAACCTTTTCTGCGACGAGCTTGAATTAATATTATGTGAAGATTAAAATAGCACAAAATCAATATTTCCTATTGATTCTGTTGATTCTGAACAGTTATATATGATAGGACAGTATTTACATTTATATATAAAGAAAACAATAAATCTTTTTTTTAGATAGGGCTTTCGTGGGCCGATGTCGTGTGTCGTACTGCAGAACTATGTCTTGTAAAGCCGCGTTCACGCAAACGTGAAAACTCGAAAAAAAAAGCTCGAAAACCGATATTCCCGAAAGCCACATTTGTATAAAAACATAGCAATCTCTGTTCACGC
>LQRL01117677.1:0-12830 GCA_001703475.1 Hydroides elegans
CGGGCTAGAACTTTTGAACGGAAGGTCATAGAGACTTGGTTATAGGCTCAAATGAAAGGTCCTGGTCCGTAGATGTGCCTTTTGACCATTTCGGTCAAAAGCACCCCACCGGAAGTTGTCAAATTGGCCAAAATAGCCCAACATAGCGGTTTTTCATGACTTGAGCTTGTACGGGCTAGAACTTTTGAACGGAAGGCCATAGAGACTTGATTATAGGCTCAAATGAAAGGTCTTGGTCCGTAAATGGTCAAAAGGCACCCCATCGGAAGTGGTCAAATCGGCCAAAATAGCCCAAAATTGCGGGTTTTCAACACTTGAGCTTGTACGGGCTAGAACTTTTGAACGGAAGGTCATAGAGACTTGGTTATAGGCTCAAATGAAAGGTCTTGGTCCGTAGGTGTGTCTTTTGACCATTTCGGTCAAAAACACCCGACCGGAAGTTGTCAAATGGGCCAAAAATAGCGGTTTTCATAGAAAATATATTTCAAATCTACAAAAACCCATACCCCTTCGAGTTTGGGGGCGGTTGGGGCCTGTTCGTGTTTCACAAATACTTCCTTGTTATTCTAAATGAGCTTCAAAAATGCGCTGACATATGCATGTTATTGATACTCTCTTCTATTTATTGATACAATCTTCCTTCTAATACCTTTATGTTGTAGGTCCATATTATAAATTTCGAACTTACTATGATATGATACAACAAAAACAAATTGATCATGTCGACACGTGGAATCCACTAATGAGAAACTTGCAGAAACTTCCGCTTTACATCTTTTTGTATCTTTTGGGAACATATTTCTTTGATGTAAAGGTGAATAGATTCTACAATGCTTTTTGGATAACTACTCTTTGTTTATACCATAAAGCCATTGTTCTTAATGTATACATGTATTTATGAAACACGTCATATCGTGTTACGTTCTTTAAAGAATCGATTTACTGTTTAAGTAAACGTCCCACTGCTCTTAAATAGAATGCACATTTTGTAATGTGACTTGGCAATCTTTTGTAAAGAGCCAGCCAATTCACCTATCACAAGAAAGCTTATTTCAGATTAATATATCTAAATAATTTGTTTTTTTTTCTCTCTAAAGATTCGTTTGAAATCCTTTATTGATTATCAATCTTTGAAGAAATAACGATGTCAGGTACACTCGAGCATTCAGCTTAATACATAAGAATGATTTTTAATATTGTTTCTTTTTCCAGTATGCTGTAACTGACGAGTTTTATGGGCGACCCTTCCTGTACCGTTTTATATACATGACCGTTATGTTCACCATACTGCGTGTTCGCTTTTACACTGCCTGGGTTTTATCAGGTGAGATTTGTTTCTGTTGCAACAAAAGTTATGTTTCTGGTGCAATGAAAGTACAAAGTGGATCGATAAAAAAAATACTGATAACCGATTCAATATCCAATGATGAAGCTTTACCAAATATGATTCGAGGTCCTAAATCATAAGTTTTATCTTTTGAACTAACCAGATAAGCCGATATACAGGCGGACATCATTCAACCAAATATATTTCCTATGACCATAATTCACAATACTTTCCGACCTTGAGTAATTCGAACTAAACTATACAGTGTTTTTGGGGCCTTATACTTTGAATTGCTGTAAAATTTCGATTGATTTTGTGCTTTTTAGCCACGGCTTGCTCTGCAAGACGTGGATTGTCCTACCGCTTGGCCGTTATTGATTTATATGTATGTATATATGTATAGATATTTATTTGTTTAGTTCGTAAACATTTTTTGAAAATGCTACTCCTCAAAAAGTAGTTGGCCGATTTTAATGAAATTTGGGAAACATTTTCTTTAGGTCCTTGGCTTTTTGAAAACTGCTTATATGTGCTTATATTGCTTATATAAGCAAAGTTATGGGCGATTTATTTTTTTAATCCATGTTATTGTGATCATACTCAAAGACGCATATGTGATGAAAATGTGATTATGACGTCATAAACAAAATGACATCTGCAGCGTTTCTTCTAGCAGTGTAGAACATTACGCCTTTTTCAAATCTGGCGATTTTGAAGCAATGGTCGATTTTAACATTTTTACCCGGTGGGGTATGCTTATATAAGCGATTATGCTTATATGAGCATAGTCCTTTTATATATAAAATTATGTTTTGCTTAAATGGTCTTCTCAGTTGCGTCTCAAAAGCGTTTGGATGTGCGTGCTTTTATAAGCAATCGTGCTTATGTAAGCTTTTTTCCAAATTAAATTATGAATGATGTTTCTAGTTGTTCACTGTTCTCTTCAGTTGTCCACACAATGAAGTGAATGATAATACAAGTAGTATTCTGTGTTGTTTTTATTGATGCGTCTACAAACTCAACAATTTTAATAGCAATTTATAGAACGTAAAAGAACGTTTAAATTTTTTTTTATTGATTTCATGTTCAATTAGCATTATTTAAAGGCTTAAATTATGTCCTATGTCTAACAAAGTTTTAAAAAAGAGACATTATTTGGCTTTCATTTATAAAAAAAATCAGGTTCCAATTCAATATTTTAATCTTATTATATATATTTTTTGTATTTAGGCTGTTCAATTATAATTAATTTGTGTCTGTGTTTCAGATTATATTGAGGAAAGTCTTTCAAGTTTGAGTCCTTTCTATTTCTTTTAATTATTACGTATTTCAAAGAAAATTAGGGGTTTGTCTTAAATTCTTTTGTGTTTTGTATTAATAACTTGGCTTGAAACAAGTACTAAAGCGTTAATGTTAACAATATTAAATACGTTTTAATATATGCATGTTCAAAATGATTAATGACAACAAACCCCATATTACGTTTTCATCAGGTTCTATTTATTTCAGGTTCAAACGGGCAATCGAGGTCTATTGAAGGTCCTGGCTATTTCCCTAAGCTGTGCTATTTAAACAAATAAACTAAGTTGTTAATTTGAAACTGATAAATGAGTTTTTTATTTGATGGGTTGCTTTGTTTTTTATGCGTGCCTGTGCTTTAATTTAGGGAGGGGTTGTTGACAATAATATCCTAGTTGGGGGGTCCCTGACACGCACATAAAATAAACAAACCCTGAGAAGAATAGTACGAGGAAACGCGATCCATATTTGTTTTATTTTGCACTCTCGTTTTAAAAGTGAAAGATTGATAGTTAATTTTAACCTTAAATAGTTATTTGAAAAGTTGTCTTAAATAAAATTATAGCACGGCTAGGGAAATGCAATTGGCTGCTATATGGTGCAGGTAAATATTGAACAACCGACATTAAATGCATTATGTTTGTGAGATAATATATATTTGTTTCTGTTTGTTTCAGATCTGATTGAGCCTTGATCATCGCAGTTTCCCTCGAACAGTTCAACTTGAATCACCAGTCCTTCTAAGGATAGGTTTGAACTATAACAAGGGATAACACATATTTGGAAGTGATTTATTGTGATATGTTTGAGCGAGTTATGCTAACTAGATAACGAACAAGCAACCAGCAAACAATCTGATTTTGAATTTAAGTGTGCAGTACATCGAAGTGAGTTTACAACTCTATCGTCATCGCTGTTGTGGGATCGGTGCTGATATAAACTAGCCAATAGTTATTCAATTGAACAATAACAAGTGTTGAGGCCAAACTTGATATTTAAAGCGGAATATTCATCTCGTACCTACCCATCGGATGCTGCTCATTACAGACATCAATAATCTGCTGAAAGTACTTTCCCTTTTCAGCTCATCTGAAAAAGACTGAACATCTTCAGTTTTCTTTTGATTCATTGTCAATAAATCATCTAAAAAAAAGTCCGACCCGACTCGAAAACTTATTTTCACTCTGAAAAGTTTTCGAATAGGGGGTGTTCGATAAAGCTGGACCTCGGTTTTATCGTCCGAAAGCGAGGTGATTCCACATTTCTGCAGTTCATGTGGATGATATTGGCTCATTTGCGAATTGCAGGCTCCGATAGCGCGTCACGTGCTTTTCGGATATTAACGGCTTAAATCGTGACAAAACTGTGGTGAACTTAATGAAAAAACCCTCAAAGCGAAACACCTACCAAACACAACTGAATCTAAGAATCGAAACCTATTCGGGTGTTATAACCCAATCGAAATCGAAACCTCTGCAATGCCACGTAAACGCAAAGGTGTAACTGCTGCGCAGCAGCGCGAACGATTAAAAAGACAACAAAGCTCCCCTAAAGATGACCAGAGTAATCAAGGCAAATCGAAGGTGGTAAGCAATACCAATAAACCTGATGCATGTAAGGTTATATCTGGAACTTTACATCAAGGCAATACCCGATTTACATATCCCGGAGTGCAATGTGCATATATCTCCTTAATAGCATTGGTTCGAATGACACTCAAAGATCCGCAAATATGGACGTCAGGTGACATAGATGCATGTGTTATCGATGGAAATTCAAGTTTCATTAAACACTGTGAGACACTTGAAATTCAGCCTAAGATGCTCATGGCAAATGAACTCCCAACAATTATTAACATTTCCGAGGATACCTTTGCCTGCAAACAGTCCGAAAGCGATATCGAATTTGGTCTCTTGAAGCCAAGTATGTGTGATGTTGATGAATGCATTGTGAAAGACTTCAAAAAAGCTCTTTTAGGAAGCCTACATATCTCACAGTCTTGCTTGTTTTTTTGTGGTGGACTTACAATTGCGATCGCGAAGCTAGAAAACAATTTCTTTTCGTTTGACTCTCACTCCAGAGGAAAAGATGGTCTGTTGGATCCAAATGGCAATGCTGTTTTAATGGTTTTTGTTCATTTGAATGAATTGGTTGATTATATTGAAAAACTCTTTTTGCTTTCGCTTGAACTTGAACCGTCGCAGCAGTTCGAATTGGTACCGTTGATTATATCGAAGAAACCTGTATCAATGATACCTATTGAGAACCAAGATAATTCTTTGAAAGCATGCCCTGACATTACAGAGACTAAAGATATTATATCACCGGACTCCCATGTTTCTTCAGAAACTAAGGACAATTTGTGCAAACCACATGAGCCAACCGTTGAAACGGAAGGATTAACAAGCAAATCCATGGAATCCTATTTCGAAGACCAAAAAAAGCGCCAAAAGCTCTTCCAAGAAGGCCTTTGTTATGAGACGAGCACAAAGTTGTACGATCGGAAGGAATACATTAAAAACTATATGAAGAAAAGGCGTGAAAAAGAGACTATCCGGAAAAAAGAAAATTATTTAGCAAGATCAAGAATGCAAAAAGTTCGTAGTACCTCCGAAGGAAAGAAAATAATAAAGAAAGAGCTGCTGAAGGCATGAGAAAACTTATTGCAACCGAAAATGGAAAAATAAAGCACAACCAGCTGTCTTCTGAAACAATGAGAAAACGACTTTGTACACCCGAAGGTAGGTTGAAACATAACGAACGGTCCGCTGAAAATATTAGGAACATGTTGAAAGACGAACAAAAGAAACGTAAACATAAACAAAAAGCTGTTGAAGCAATGCGACGATTACGAACTGATGATCAAAAGAAACAGAGAAATAAAGAGCAATCGGTCGAATCTATGCGACGAAGGTTAAACGATGATCAGAAAAAACTAAAACATAAAGAACAAACAATTGAATCCATGCGAAGGACCATGACTGATGAACATAAGAAACGGAAACATAAGGAGCAATCAGTTGAGGCAATGCGAAGAATGTTGACAGATGATCTAAAGAAACAAAAGCACAAGGAACAAACCGTTGAATCTATGCGAAGAGGATTGGTAGACGAACAAAAGAAACAGAAACACAAGGAAGCCACTGTGAACTCAAAAAGAAAAATCTTGAATGATCCTGAAAAGAAACAAATACACAGAGATAAATGCGCTGAAAGCATGCGAACAATTCTACGGGATGAACAAAAAAGACGAATCCATAGGAAGAGAACTGCTGACGGCATGAAAAAGATGCTGTCTGTCGAAACAAAAAGACAAGGACATAGAGAGAAATCTGCCCAAAGAATGAAAAATACCCGCAAAAGAAAAACATACAACAACCTTGAGTATATAAAGAAAAAGAAACGGAAGACTGGGTATACGTTTGATGAAGCTATCAAAAAGTTTGATGAAGCTATTCGCGATTCATGTTCATATGTTTGCAGCTGTTGTCACCAGACTTGGTTTAAACAATCTGTCAGAACGTTGTCTTTGTCGAACAACATTGATACATCATTCTTGATGTAATGTGTAACTGGCTATCGATCCGTTGATGATGAGGAGTGGATTTGCAATACGTGTACCAATAACATACGCCAGAATAAAATTCCACGACTTTCTGTGGTGAACGGCATGACATTTCCAGATCAATTGCCAGAGCTAAAACTGAATAGTTTAGAGGAACGCTTGATTTCATTGAGAATACCGTTCATGCAGATTCGAACATTAAACAGCGGAGGCCAATTTTCTGTAAAAGGTTCCGTTGTTAACGTACCCACAGATATTGAACCAACTATTCGCGCATTGCCTAGATTACAAAATGAATCAGAAACTGTTCCAATAAAACTGAAAAGAATGAAAGAGCTGAAACATGCAGTTGTCACCGAAAATGTTCGTCCAGCATTTGTATTGAACGCACTTAAAACTTTGACAAATACAAGCGATTTTTACAAAGAAGCTAATATTAAAATTGATGAAAACTGGACTCTAAGTAATTCGCCGTCCGAAAGTGTTCCCGCTATAGACGTAAATACAAGCGTTGACTCTGACACCTTTAGTGAAGTTGAGGATGAGGCCCCTCTAATGACGTTCCTAGATGATCAATCATATGATTAAAATACGATAATATCTGTTGCGCCCGGAGAAGGCCAACGCCCTCTCAGCATTTTCAAAGACCCTCATTCCGAGTACCTTTCTTTTCCTACACTTTTTTGTGGACAAAAGAGAATGGATAATTCAGAGCGACAAGTACCTGTTCATTACAGCGACATTTGTAAATGGGAATTGCGAAGCATTGACAGACGAGTTGCACTTCATATTCCAAATTTGTTTTACAAAATGAAGAAATTACAGACAGAACAAGTTTGTAATAAGGTACATCTTGCTGTAAGGCGGTGCAAAACAAAAGGAAAAACGTATACAGCAGGATTTATATTGAGAGATAACATGGGAGAGAGTCTTATCAGATTAGACGAAGGCTATAGAATTTTCAAAACCATTCGAAATTCACCTCAATATTGGGAACAACAAAAGAAGGAAGTCTTTGCAATGATTCGACAACTTGGCATCCCCACGCTGTTTCTTTCTTTCAGTGCGAATGACTTACATTGGTCTGAACTGATAGTAACACTTGGAAAGCTGGTGGATAACAAAGATTACACTGAGGCTGTAGAAGCTGATTCTCTCTCTTGGGAAACTAGATCGCGCCTTGTACAGACAGATCCCGTTACATGTGTGCGGCACTTTGACCACAGAGTTTCACAATTCATTCAAACAATTTTGAAAAGCCCAGAGAGTCCAATAGGTGAAATGGCAGATTATTTCTATCGCGTAGAGTTTCAACACAGAGGTTCTCCTCATATTCATATGCTGGTTTGGATAAAGAACTCCCCAAAATATGGTGAAGACAACGATGAGGACGTTATAAGTTATATTGACACTTTAACGTCATCTTGCTCAAACGTGCCTGCTAGCTCCGAAAGGTATTTAGCCATGCAAAGACATAAGCATTCTCGAACCTGTCGTAAAGGTGGCAAGGCAGAATGCCACTTTGGAATTCCGTTCCCGCCTATGCGAGAGACTGTTATATTAGAACCATACGATGGCGACGATCGGTCAAAATATGAAGATTACTACAAAACTATTCAGAAACATCTAGTCAGTGTGGATGATGACATTACCTTCACCGAATTTTTGAGCAACGTGAAACTCTGTGAAACTGACTATATTAAGGCAGTTCAAACAAGCATCACAAGTGCCAAAGTATTTCTGAAACGCGAACCCAGTGACAATAGAATTAACCCATACATCAAAGATATGCTCAACGTATGGAAAGGAAACCATGACGTACAATATATTCTGGACGCATATGCATGTGCAATGTATATTGTGTCATACATCAATAAAAGCACAAAAGGAATGAGTACATTAATGGCAGAAGCATGTAAAGAGGCTAGAAAAGGGAACCAGACGCTAAAACAATCTGTGAGGCACATAGGAAACAAATTTCTAAATGCAGTGGAAGTAAGTGCTCAGGAAGCAGCTTATCTTGTCTTGCAACAAAGCATGTCATTAAAAAGCAGAAGCTGTGAATTTATCCCGACAGCACCTCCGAGCGAAAGAACTTTTCTAATGAAAAGCAAAAAAGAACTTGAAGAGTTGCCTGACAGTTCTGTAGACATTGAAGCTGACAATATCGTCAAAAGATACTCTAGGAGGCACATCGTTTTGGAAAATTACTGCCTTGCCGACTTTGTTTCAAAAGTTATTTCAGTCTCCACAAACAAAACTAAGCAACTTTGTCAAGATGATGAAGAAAGTGTCGAAAAGGAAATGGAAGAAGATTTAGGCCTCGCAAACGACATTGAAACATCATGTAAAACTCGTTATTCGTTGAACAGTGGTGACTTTCAAATCAATCTTCGTACGAAACAAAAGATAATAAGGTACGTGAAGTATAACAAAACAAATGACCCTAAAAATTATTTTCGAGAACAGTTAATGTTATTTCACCCATGGCGAAACGAGGAAACGGGTCTTTTGGGCTCATACACTACTTATGAGGAACACTTCAAATCTGTTATTCAACAAATAAATGATACAAAAAAACAATACGATGCAAACTCGGAACTCTTGGAACAAGTTGAACAAACGGCAGCCGAAACACTCGCAATAGGAAGTGTTAATGTCTCTAAGAATATAGAAAGTATATAGGCCAAAGATGCAGAGGTTGAACCAGTACAATCATCGAAGTACGTGTTTTACAGACCCGAAACTCGTGAACATGCATTTTATGATTTGGGTGCCGATTTAGGTCTATCGACGCATGTACCAAACGATGAGGTTGAGATGGTTCAATCAAGATGCCAAGAAAATGAATATTTGGAGATGTTATCTAATCTGAATTTCAAGCAGCGACAAATATTTACACACATCGTTCATTCGCTACCATTTACACCTGAGCGACAGCTTTGTCTATTTGTTACTGGTGGTGCCGGTGTTGGCAAATCTCTTTTGATTCGTACAATTTATCAAGCATTACATAGAATACTTTGTTCAAATTCAGGCCAAAATCCCGAGGATATTAGAATTCAAATGTGTGCCTACACTGGTCTTGCAGCATACAACATCAGCGGATCAACCCTTCATAGTGCGTTCGGTATAGAACCGAATAAAAAGCTTGTATACAAGCCATTATCTGATGAGAAACGAAACACACTTCAGTCGAAGTTTATGCATTTGACTGTCCTTATAATTGATGAAGTCTCAATGGTTGGTAATGGAATGCTTAACTTGCTGTACTTGAGATTGCAAGAAATCAAAGCCAACAAAATTCCTTTTGGTGGAGTGCACATCATATTGGTGGGAGATCTGTCCCAATTAAGGCCTGTTGGGGATAGCTGGATATTCCTAGATAGTTCTTGTGGATACGTGTCCTTGGCCCCTAACCTTTGGCAACAACACTTCAAGATGTTTAAGTTAACTGAGATAATGCGACAAAAAGACGATGCAGTATTTGCAGAACTGCTTAATCGAATACGAGAAGGAAAACAGACCAATGAAGACATGACTCTCCTTCGTACACGCAGTATCAAGCCTATGGATACGCGATATAATGAGCTCAAACGAGAACTCCATTTATTCCCTTGCAATGCTGCTGTTGACAATCATAATACGGATTTATTTGATGAATCTGTGAGCGAAAAGGCACATATTAAATGTTCAGATACAGTTTTGGGTGATGACCCAGAAGACGTTAAGCAACGAATTCTGAACCAAATTCAAGGAAAAAAGACAAATGATACCGGAAACCTAACTCAAATATGAAAAGTTGCACTAGATCTTCAATATGAAACAACCCATAACGTGTCCATCGAAGACGGAATTTGTAATGGCACACCATGCGTGTTGAAAAAAATTCACTACATCAAAGGTTCGGTTCCTAGTTGCCTCTGGGTCCAATTTCCGGATACAACGATTGGTCGAAACACAAGAAAACAGTACATGCATTATTACAAAAAATACCCAGAGGTATCAACAGAATGGACCCCAATATGGAGCGTTCGCAGGACGTTTATGTTTAGACGAAAAGCTATTGTGCGTCAACAATTTCCACTTAAACCTTCTTCGGCAAAAACTATCCACAAGGCTCAGGGTCAAACGAAATCGGCGGTCATTGTTGACATGAGCTCCGGCTCGCGACCACATCAACATTATGTTGCATTCAGTCGAGTCACAAGCTTAAAATGCCTTTATTTGCTGAACGGATTAAGTGGAAATATCCAAGTTGATAACCGAGTTGTCGATGAGATGAAACGTTTGCGAACTGAAGGACTTGTGGAAATATCATACAGACCCGTTGGCTATCATGACTGTCAGTTTTCTGTCGTTTTTCAGAATGCGCAAAGTTTACATCTACATATGCCACTGATACGAAATGACAGTACTTTCACAAATGCCGATGTCATTTGTCTTGCAGAAACAAGACTTTATTGCAAAGACCCCGATTAAGAATTCTCAATAGAAGGGTTTCAACCAATTATTCGTAACGATCAGAATGCATCAGGGGGACTGAGGCCCCCGCACGGATTAGCCATGTATGTGAAAAAAGAAATTAAGATTAATTCGATAGAAACTGTATCCACAACGGAGTTCGAGTGCTTGTTAGTTCAGCTTAACAGTCCTTCTTTGACGGATTCTACCACAATCCTTATAGTTTATAAGTCGCCCAGTTGTAGCTCAAAAATGTTCAAAGAACATATTCTGTCCATTGTGCGATTCCAAACTTCGCAAAGGCTCATTATAGTTGGAGATTTCAATTACGATATATCCCGTAACCAAAATGAAAGCTTTCTGCATTTCATGCAATCTGCATTCCCGAATACAAAAGTTCTCGATAGTTTGCAAACAACGCATGACAAAACAAAGCTGGATCTTTGTTTCACTACCATTGTGGAAGCATCAGCAAACATTATAACATGTGTTTGGTCATATCATCATACATTGATTGTATCTTTAAGACGACAAATCTGAACGCATTGTATATTGTTATGAAAGTTTGTTTACTTTGTTTGAATGCCGCTATTGGTCTTAGTTTTATTTCTATTTATACAAGGATACACGAATGAGGCGTATAATAACACTTGACAATCAAATTTTTATGCCATCCGGCTGCACAAGCAGGTTGGTTCTTTAGTTTCATATGTTCACCGTTGCCTGCACAATAATGTGGGCAACGGTGTTCATATTCGACTACGTAAGAAGCGCACTGTTGCACGCACATAAGTGTGCTTGCAACGGTAAGCTCTTCATATTAAGCTGCATGCAAGACACCGATAATGAGATATTGGGGCAGCGGGAATTCGAGGGATTTTGCTCGGTGCTTACGTCATTCCAGGTTAATAGGTAAGATGATTTAGCTTAGTCTAGTCAAAGTAACAAAATGTTAGAATGTATCATATTGAAGTCCTTGCAAGCGGTGGCACACTGTCCTTGGACAGTCTTGTTCTATGGATGTAACGAAGATTCAAAAGATACACTCATACTGTAGTTTTTGTTGCAATATTATTTATACGAAAGACTGTTCTTTGTTACCGTCGATTTAATAATGCTCCGTATAGTGATTAAATTTTGAGATATAAAAATAAAAAGAGGCTATTCCTATATTTCTTCCGATAATTTTCAATCTATAATACAGTTGACTGACTGTCTATTGTTATACCTGATAAATGGTGACCATTATTTGATATGACGCTTATCTCCTCCATCAAAAATAACAATACAGCCTCAGGTTTTAACTGGAATTTCCGTTGTCTCCGACGTCCAATAATAAAGGTAAAGACAAGCAGTGCAAGATGTGGCGCACTGTCCTTGGACAGTCTTGTTTCATCAATTTCTCATTCGATTCGATTTCAGAATGCATCTGTATCAACGCGGGCTTGGGTGCATATCCAGAAAGTAGTCGGCCAAGGTGTGGCATGGGTCCCACCGATCTCGAGAAATTAAAAGAATCGTAAGGAATCAACACTTAAAATGTTTAAAAAAAAAAACTAATAAATTGCAATCTTTTTTAAAGCTAGTAAGGGTTTGTGATCAATTATTTTGTTATTTTTTTCCTAAGGCATGGATTGTAAAGAATTTTCACGAAATCATTTTCTGAAGTCACTCTGACATCATAAATTTACGAAAACCCTGAGTGTCACATGACCATCCTTGATGTGTCAACATTGCAATGGTAAACTCATATTAAGGCCTATATTCTAATCATTAAGCAACACGAGCTGAAGTATTTGGGGATGTGTGTTAAATGAATAATGATTACACGATCTGTGTATAAATTTATTGGGCCTGCATTTTGTTATATGACTAGCTGATCTATCCAAAATGCTCTCTTAACTCTCAGGGAAACCATAGCCCCCAACGCGGTGGTCTACAACTTCGAGACAATCCACAACATTGACGAGTACGGCTGTGATTTCACGATGACCGTTCGCGAGGGGATGAGACATTGGAACATGTCGGTTCAATACTGGCTGGCTCAACATGTGTATAAGCGACTCACATTGAAGTCATCTAGTGCCAAGTAGGTGTATAGAGGGAGGCTGGGTGGTGATAAATAAGAGGGGGAGGGGGGGGGGCGGTCATTTTAATATGAGGATCTACTATATG
>LQRL01117704.1:1750-16222 GCA_001703475.1 Hydroides elegans
GTTTGATTGTATGGTCTTTCTTTTCAATTAAACTGGTCTATTCGCAACTTTCAGAAAAATCATTTAAGCCGTTGGTAAAACATTGTCTCTGTAAAAGTCATAAATTATCAGTCTTATAGCTACCCTATCGATTTGATCGGTGCTTTTCTTTTCAGTTTCCTTATGCGTTGTTTTACCGTCAATCACATTTTTGCTGTTAATGAATAATTTAAAAGCTTTAGCCTAATTGTTTATAATATTTTGAAACCCTTTTCTCTAAACTGATGCTTGATCCGTTTTTTAAAAAAAAAACTATAGAATCAACATCAATAAAAGATCTTGCCTTTTCGTTTCATTTAGAACTATATGTCGTTTTTCCCATTTTGATAAAACAATAAATCGCCTTTGGTTATTTGAAGGAAATAGTGACATGAGTGTAAATCATATAATCTATGGAGCTGTGATGATTCATATTCAATCAGCTGATGTTGATACCCATGCTTATTTTTATAATTGGAAGGACACACTCCTTTTTATACCATGTTCAATTTGAGGGCGAATAAGCGACAATAGTCTATATTACCCTTCAAATAATATTTATAAAAAAACAGAGAGCATTGTGTAGCATGTTTTGTTGATATATGTGTGTAGAGTTTATAGGGGAATTGTACTGTAATGATAGCTCATTTTGAGCCATGCATATTAGGGTGACCTATAAGCAGTTTATTGAATATTGGATTATATTGCTATTTTTAGACAAAGTAGACTATTATAAAGAGACTATAGAAAAAAAACAAATCTGAAATGTTTTGACTACATCTATTATGGATAGATTCTATTCGTTCGTGTAAATATAGAATATCCAATGAATAGCGATGTTACATGTCTCTTGACAGCAAAGAAAAGGGATCGTATGCTTAACATTTCAGGGGAGTTTAGACGATTTCATGAATCGAAAATAATTTCTAAGTTTTTGGAAATATTTTCTAATAAACGCATTTTTAGATAAATTCTGTCTGATTATCGATTCTTGCCATCATAAATATATAAAGTAAGAAAAGTAAAGTTGTCCACAGGCCTTCAAGGCCCCTCGGATACCGGCGACCTAATGGCTCCGGTCTATAAGCGTTCTACCACGTGGGTAGGGGCAGGCGCAACCCACATCCCTGACTTTACCCCCTACTGTTATAAATATATCCTCAGTTCCATAATATAAATAGGTTTTGGAAATAAAAAAATATACATATTAAAAGTTATTACTTGGAACATTATCCCGTGGCATAGTATAGGACAATAATAGAGAGTTTGGGCAGGTTGTTTCAAATTATTTAAATAACATTAGAGAGTTTGGGAAAAAAAAGTAATTTTGCGACATTTTGCGAAAACGCTTTAAGTCAACCACCTATTGTTGGTAAATTTTCTTATAAGCACAGTGTTAGTTTGTATTTCTATTGGTTGTCTTTAAGCGTCCGGAACAAACTTTTAGTCAAACGAATAATTTTGCCCAAACTGTCTATTAGCTTGTAGATAGCACTTTAGAGCAACCACCATGAAAATGGCGCAAAAAAACATATAAGGGATAACATATTATTTATTCTATGCACTGCAACATTTACATTTATGCATTTTGAGCATTCCACTATTAAAAATAAACAGTTTACAGTGGATAGAGCATGAGGTATAATACTTATCGAGCGCTCTCCCTCTTTTACTTCGAAAAACAATATACAAAATTATGCGTGATCAAGATACACAACATAAGCTCAAAAAGAGAAATAGCAGAATAGCGGCAGCATTTTGTACTCTCTGGTGTTTGTTGAGATATTCACCGGATATTCCAATAAGAAGGATATTGCAATAGCCCAGGTGATACATCACTAGAGCTTGGACCTAGGCTTTGGTTGCGTTAAGCGTGAGGTAGGGGCGAATAGATTTAATGCGCCTAAGATTTGAGTAGCACTTTACGAGAATGTGGTTAACTTGCATATCCATATTTAGATGATTGTCAAGCATGACTCCTAGGTCTCGAACGCAACTACTGGCCTTGATTACGCCATTACCAATGGTAATCTCCTCAAAGGACGGTCTCGCGAGGTGAGTCTTGGTTCCAAATGGGATGAATTCAGTCTTATTACCGTTGAGTTTTAATCGGTTAGCCGTCATCCAATCTGAAACTCGATTGAGACAGTGTTCCAGTGCGGTTTTTGCGTTCATTTGCGGTTTAAGGCATTTGGGATTAAGCTTGTTATACAGTTGACTATCATCAGCGAACATGCGATAAAGTATAAGGAGCGTCCTTATAAACTGCCCTAGGCCTTTTGTGTATTTGGTGTACCCCCAGGGTCCCAGGCCGGACCCCTGGGGCATACCCTGGTAAATCTCACCACGTGAGATAACTATGAGTCTATACAAGTCCCATTGTATCCTCGTTTAATCAAGTTGGGGCATGTATATTTGAGTTGTAATTAATGTTACAGTGCTGAAATAGCCGCAAATCAAAAGGAAAATGACGCTTGAGTAAAACCTTTTATTATTGAAGAGAGAATTTCTCTGTAACAAAGATATAAAACAATATTCAAATATATGCCGAAATTAACATTGAAATACACATATTAATAACGCACCTATCGACGTTGTTTTACGCTTAAATTACTGTTGATATAACTCTCATTAAAGCTCAATATGAGAAAGACTTTAACTCTTAATTGCTAATTGCAATTCATAGTAATTGCGCTTAATAAATAGCAATATTATGCCGTAGCAGTTTGCCCCTCAATTGCAATTGAATTGCACCATAGCGCATACATATTTATTAATAACTTATATGACAATTATTTTTTACAACTCTGTAAACTACGCTTTATAATATGAAAGCTTAATATAAATGTACGTTTCAATTAACTTGGTGATTTAACACTTGATATATAGATAATAGACGCTTACCGTATTAATACGTTCTATCATTATTCGCGTTACTAAATCCACTACGCAACATTAATTCATTCAAATTACGGTGATTTTCAACTTATTTTCAATGTTTCCTCTTTCACAGTAAATACACAACTGAGGACATCTTTTACTTGAATAATTAACTTTAAAACAAACGCCCACCCAGGACATTTCATTTGCTGGTCAGTCTTGACCAATCACGTAATTTATTAGACATAAAAGATGTAATTACAGACGGTGTGCAAAGCACTCAAAAATTGCAATTAACAAGGTCCCACATATCCTTTAAACATTGATTAAGCTCCTTACCAATTAATCATTGAAGGCACCCTGAGATTGCACATGCTATAAATTTAAGCCTCAACCCCCTTTGATGGGTGTAATAACAAGAATTAACACGTAAACAATTTATTATATGTATGCCCTTCAATGTGCGAGATGATATTTTGTATCAATACCCTTTGTTAAATTCAAATACTTGAACTCATATTATCAGTGATACAAAAACGGTCCAGCTGATTCTACACCCGTATCCAATGCTAGCAGGTTGGAAGCCGCTCCCTCGATGATAACCTGTTGTAGCCTATCGGTAAAGTATGGCTGGAACAACTGAAGCGGAGCACCTGATAAACCGAACTCTTTGGAGAGTTTCTCTACGAAGAGGTTGTACGGTATAGTGTCAAATGCAGCTCTAAGGTCGAGACGAGTTAGCAGGGTCACTTCCTGTGTATCCATATTGAGGAGAATGTTGTTTGTCTCTTTAAGCAGAGCCGTTTCCGTGGAATTCCCGCTACGACAGACTGATTGCAGCAGTTCGTTTAAGGATTGATGGTCACAGTATTGAGTAAGCTGTCGACCACTACACTTTCGATAAGTTTCGATAAAAATGACAAGTTCAAAATAGGCCGAAAATTTGTATATTCCTGAATATTTGCCTTTTTAGGTACAGGTGTGATGATTGCGCGCGCCAATGCTTGAGGCATAAAGCCTTTTTCCAATGATGTGTTCACAATGTTAACCAACATAGGCAAACATTCATCCAGACACTCTTTGACGTAGGAAGGGGGTCTAACGAACAGGATTTTGACGGAGAAGCGAGAATGTCCTTTTTGAGATTTTCAGGAGATAGAATCTTGAATTCGGTGTATCCAGACGAGAGATCATGTTTACGAGACGCGGGTGTAGAAGATACGGGGGTGGAGTCTAAATCAGAAGAAATCCGATCAATCTTCTCCTTAAAATATGTTGCGAAATTGTCAGCGAGTTCTTTGTTACTATTGGCTTGGGATAAGGGACCGATGAGTGGGTGTTCGCGATTTCCTTCACAATTTTGAATAGCTGTTTCTTGGTTTCCACAATTGTCTGCTATTGCTTTTGTGTAGTAGTTTTCCTTCTTTTTTGTATCAGGGCGCTAGTTGCATACTGAGCTTTCTTCAGATTGAACAGGTTTTCTAGGGTGGAATGTTTATGTTACCGGCGTTCTGACTTTCACCGGGCTTACTTGACGTTTGAATTTCGTTATCATACCAAGAGAGCTTGGGTTTTATAATAACAGTTTTCGTTTGACCCGGGCGTGCTTATCCAAAATTGAGCCAAGAGCAGCGTTGTAGCATTCTACTAGGCAATCAGGGTCCTGATTGATTGTTTATTACTCAATGCAACTTTTGAATCATTTCTAAAATCGTCCATGTCAATGGCTTTGAGTTTTTGGAAACTGATGACTTTTTTCTCGTGGGCTAGATTCGAAACCCCTAATGTGCATGTGAGCCCAAAGTGGATCAATGGACCTGGCGTTGGTAGGACGATTAAAGTGTCACCTTTACGAGTTATAACCATGTCGAGAAAGTGACCCGACGTATGGGTTGGGGAGTTTACATGTTGTGATAGGCTAAATATGTCTAAAATATTGCTGAATCTCCTTGCATTGTTATCGTTTCTATTGTCAACATGGATGCTGAAGTCCCCCGCGATAACAATTTCTATGTTTATCAAGGCACACATGTTCTAATAATGACGAGCACTCGGTCAAAAACAGCTGATATACATGTTTGGAGGTCTTTATACATTTACTAGTAGAACGATATGCTCAAACGATCGATATGTTTGTGTATCGACTTGTCTGGGTTCAAGCCCACTTTTGCATATGACGGCGACGCCGCCCCCTCGCTGGTAAGCGCGAGGACATCTTAGACTAGTGTATGCATGCGGGGTAACTTGATCTAATATGTGAGAATCGTTATCTTTTATCCATGTTTCGTTTGCGAAGAAAATATCCAAATTTTGGCTCGTGATGAAATCAAAAACTTCGCAAATTTTATTTGAGATTGATCGAACGTTGCCAATACCAATACAAGAGCGCATGTAAACGTACTGCTTTTTATTAGTTTCATGACCTAGAGTCGTTCAGTTTCTCATATTCATTTTTTCTAATCTTTCGCCTTCATATCCTTTTACTAGATTGGATGACGTTTTATATTTTCAATGGCCCATTGCCTTCACAAACCGGTATACATGCTCACTTGGTGCAAAGGCCCACTCGAACACTCAGATATTTGATGGGTAGAAGTTGGTCAGTACGTCGCGTCTTACCCTGAACGTAGTAATATCCTCCATAGGGTATTTCGTTTCGTTTCAAGCGTGTTTTTTATAGAACCACACGCTTCCTTATGCGTTATAGTGAAGGCTTTTGCAACCGGGACGGACGGCTACTGAACGGTCCTGCCTTTGGCTCCAGACAACGGGTTTGCTTTTCTGTCCTCTTTCAATACTGTGAGAGAGTGTCGTTTCAAATGGTCATTTTTTGCCGCTAGGTGGTTACACATCTGCTCCTTTTATTACTAAGAACTCTTTGCCAGTCGGCATGATTTTTTTGTGAGTGCCGGGAAAAGGGTGTTTTTACTTCCACGGGTCCAGGACCTTGGACACGCTTGAATACTGCATGAGATTTAAAAGATGTAACTTTGTTCATTTATTTGCTACAAATCTTCAAACAATTATAACACTTTTTAATATATATAGATACCTATGTTTTTAAATGCTAACTTTATTTTAATTACCTATTTTGCAATGGTAAACACCAACTTCAAGTCCAATGCATAGCACACGGCTGTTTATTCTCATTCAAAATTTACCCTTTTAGTTTTTTTACTGTCGCCAATGCCTCTCATTCTAGCCACCCCACCTTTTGTTGAGATATAGATTAACTATGCATGTTTTATGCTATTTGTGCATAGAAATTGACAAAATTCTCGATTTTTAGCCATCTTTACACTGCATTCTAAAATTTCCCCATGTAAAATTTTCTCACATTATCATGTGCTATAGTTTAAAATAATATGTCATATATCCCCTCCATTTAAAAAAAATGCCCAAACCGACCATGTAAACATGATGTATATCGTAGAAACCATACCACTATTTACTAAGATTTATAAGAAATGCGACTGTAATTCAAAAACTTGCTTCCAAGCAATGGAAATTAGATTATACTTAAGTTTCCTATAAAAATCATATATTGGGCTTGAGATATAAGTTCTATTAAAAGAAAGGGATAATAAATGATCCAACTCTTTGGAGGATTATGCTTTGATGCTTGTGTAAGTCATACACATTTGAAGTCATAAAGGTTGCTTTACATTGTGTTATATGATCCGCTTAATATGAACGAAAACATACAATTTTTCTACGTTTTCGACTTGAAAACTGGGTTATTGGATAATAATTTTAGTACTCACGATGGTGAATTCTGAAAAGGTAATGCAGTTGCACTCTGATAAAATCATAATTATTATTAAGATCATGTTGATTTTTATATCAAAATAAAGAGGAATCAGTGGTGAATCGTAGCATATAACAATTGTTTATAAAAGTTTCAGTTAACTTTACTAAACCTAATTCTAAGATAGCTAAAATTGTAACTTTTCAGTTCGAGTAAATATCAATAATTGAAGGGCTCCGTGCAACAATGTGTTAAGTCTACTTAACATGTTTCGCTAAAATTTATGGCAAAGTGCCAAGTGATCACTGATCCATGTTTTATAATAAAATAATGCATATAAATCCATGGGGATCATAAATATTTCGTATTTTGGCTACTTGCCAATTCTTATATAAATGACCAGTCTAAAAACATTCAATGCCTTATATCTCGAAACGTCATTTTCAGACTTAACACATTGTTGCACGGAGCCCTTCGATTTTCTGCCATTTTTACGCTTGTTATTCGTTTGTTTTTTTTTTCAAAATGGAGGGGGTTGGTGAATATAAAGCCAGTTTTAATACATATTTAACATATATTTGCAAAAGGAAATTTGGAAATTTGCATGGGGCAACCCATTTAATTAATCGTGTAAAATTGACCAATTTGAGAAGAAAATCTGAGAATAAAAAAATGGATTGGCGAGTTGTGGTCTTTAGTAAGGGTTTAACTGTCTAAAAAAACTAAAGGGGTCTGTCGAAAACAGACGTGAGAAAAAGAGGTTCGGGATATTGGGCATGAATTCCATCTCTAATGGGGGAAGAATAAGGAGCAAAACATGTTTCCTTCTTCATTTTTTATATCAAATATTAGGTTTTATAATTTATATATACAAATTTAAATAATTTATATAAACTGAAAAAACATTTTTGAATTATATAAATGTAATTTAGATATAACTAGCAGTGCGTTAAGAATACAAACATTTCCCAAGTTCCTATTGGAAATGATAGCCTATAAAACATATTATGCAATCTTGTGTGCGGTGGCGGAATATCGTTCATTCTTAAAATCAATTATTCAGTTAATGCATGACTAAGCAAGTTAAAATATAGATAAAATTATATACTTTTGCTACAATATAGGTATATAAGATACATTTTATGGAAAGGTATAAACTATATTGCTTAACTAGTTCATGGCAAAAGTCACATTAACATTTTTCACTTTGCATTCACGTGACTTTTGAAAAGTGGGCCACTTTAGTGTCTACACAGAAAATGAGTAATTTTCATAGTAATATACTCTGTTTCATCATCTAAAATAGTTACTACTCATATTGTGCATTATAACGACTAGATGTTTTGCTTCCATGGTCATATAAGTTAATATACATGATTATACGAACACCTTATTAAACCATGTGATAACTTTCTTGATCTAATTCAACATGCCTTAAAACAAGATACATATATATAACTCTCATTCCCATCAGAATGATCATAGAGGGGGCTGGTTTGATTCTAGCAGAAACAGAAGTCCCTAAACATGTTGTATAATGTTATAAGGTTGGGGTTGAACAAAAGTATGATAAACTGCGCATATTTTACCGTTCAACATTAGGGCCTGGTCACAATGGACGATTTTCTAGCATTTTCATCCTAAAACATCCCGTTTTCCGTGTTATGCTACAAATATCAATCATCTAAACATATTTTTACTTTGAAAATCTAAGGATATAGAGGCAAGGTGCATATTCGAGTAAATAAGCGGATATATATAATCATTTCTGTTGGAAAAAATATATGTTTGTTATCAATTGCGACTCGTTTATTTCCAAAAACATTATAAATTGTCATAATGCAAACCATTTATGATGTTGTAACCGAGGTGGCCCACTTTTCAAAAGTGACACGAATGCAAAGTCACAAAATATAATGTGACCTTTGGCATCAAATAGCTGTGCAATATATATGACCTAATATTGACACGATATACACATATATTACGACATAATTACACAATTTTATATGTATTATAACTTGCTCAATCACACAGATAAAGTTTGAATTCTTCTATTTTAGTGATAATGCCGGCCGCAATATATTGCATATTGTGAAGTTTGTTTACTGAATTTTTAGGGAGACCAAACAAAAGAGAGTTGACATAGTTGAGTGTGGAAGATATAATGCCGTGAACCCGATTCGGACAAGCATATTTCGTGATGAATCGGCGTTTTGTTCTAATGCAACGCAAGTGAAACACGAGAGTTTTACATCTTCTACCTATCTCAATGACCTTTTTTATATTAATGTCAAACATCACGCCTAGATATTTGGCTTTATCGGCAGCTTTAACAACGTATCGGCGATCCGATCTCCTATACTTTAATCACCGTGTTTGGATACCCAGGAGTAGTTTTTGGAGGCGTTATGATGAGGACTTTGGTCTTCTTTTAGTTAATTTTAAGCTCATGTTGGGCCATCCACGCTTTGATGTCATTAGTGCAACGCTGGACTTTACGCTTGGCTTTACGCAAAATCGTCTTTATAATTTAAACTGAATGCGTTAAGAGTGCTCGAGTCGTCAGCGTATTCATAAAATATGAAACCGTGCTTTCGGATAATGTCTCCAACGGGAAGGGTATATATTTTGTAGTACTCCGGAACCACAATAAACCCTTGTGTAGCATCGAATTCGAGCAAAAGCGGAAGTGCATCCCTTAATCACTGTCGCCTGAGGTCTACCCCGCAGTATTCCTCTATCAATCGGAGCGCAACACCTTCAACACCTAAACGCGACCGTAGGCGATCCAGCAGTATGGTATGGTCAATGGTGTCGAAGGCGGCCGATAGATCGAGCATCAGGAGTACGACCCCGCGTTAATCGTCGAGTGAGCGGATGACATCATTGTGTATTTTCACCAGAGTCGTTTCTGTACCATGGTGCTTCCGGTATGCGGACCGGAATCGTTTGTATAATCCATTGGAAATCATGTAGTTATCGAGACCTTTAACTACTGTTTTTCTATTAGCTTTGATATGAAGGCAATATTCGAGACCTGTCTGAATTTTTGTCAGAGCATTAGGATCCAAATTCGATTTCTTTAGGCCCTTGACAAAAGCGGTTTTCACAGCAGTCGGAAAGCAGACAGTTTTAAGTGAATTATTTACTAAATCAGTCAAAATAAGTAGACAGGCAGGTATTTCTTATGCAAAGGTGCCGGAATAGGGGTCGAGTTCACAAGTGGATTTGCTTGAGCTTTTTATGACACGTTCCAACTCATTTTGGATGCAGACCCCAAATATGTCTACGTGACTAGCGCATTTGGAATCCTGAAATGTAGAGTCTTCCTCATAAGATTTTAGATCTTTTCGTTTTTCTTGACTTTATCGATGGAATAGTGATTGAACGATTGAGCGAGGTCTTTGGCCAAGTAATAGTCGGGTAAGCTATCCTGATGTGCTTTGCTAAGTGTTGTGGAGCACTGAACATATTCGGTTTTGGTTATTTCCACTGTCCTTTATTTGAGTTTGAAAGTAGGTTGTTTTGGTCTCTGCTATTTTATTAACGAGTTCGTTTCGCTTGGCGGTGCAAGTTTGGGGTCTACGTTCGGCTTTCCCATTTGCTATTTTAACTGATCGTGTGAGGTCATTAAACCAGGTTTTTGAAGAGTCAGTTATCGTATCAGAGGCTGAGATCAGTATTCAACACAACATTTGAAAATGCCTAAGTGTTTATGTTTTTGATCTTACGATAGAACAGTTCGCGAATTGAAAAAGAATGTCGTAATGATATAGTCCAGTGTATGGGCGCGATTGTGTGTAGGGTCATTAACATGTTGACTAAGTTCAAAATCCGATATCAGGGAAGCAACATTGTTGCGTTCTGGATCGTTTGGTTTATCCCTAGGTATGTTAGAGGTCCCGAGAATACAAAAGTGGTCTGGTCGAGCAGCGAAAGTGTCTAAAAAGTCTATAAAATTGGTGAGAAACTGACCCTTTGTGAGGTGATATGAATGCGATGGTGGAGGTCTATAGATAAGATTATTCAGAAGTTCATTTTGGTTGGTCTGAATAGCAAGAGGCACGAAGCTTGGGTAGGACTTTAATTATTGATAATTCACAGCTAATTGTGTTTGGAAAAATACACCTGACCCCCACCCCCCCCTCGAGCGCCCGAAGGTCTGGTCCTGTCAATCTACGAGTTTCCGGTTGGAGATGCATTTTTAATATGCCAATCCCCATCCACAGATTGTATCCAGGTCTCAGTTAGAAACATCATAGATGGTCCTATTGTATTTTATATCCGCAATTAGAACTTTTGTTTTTGATACATTTGTAAGCAGCGAAATACAGAAATAAAAATTATTTGACGAGCGGTCTTGGCTTATTTACATAGATTAGATTACTATTGGTACGATTTTTGCAAGATTCAGTCAACTAAGATCGAGTCAGCAGTTTTTTGTTTTTGCTTTGATGTGTCAAATTTGACCTAGAAACCGATGTGTTAGTTCGAACATAATTTTATAGCTATTGATAAGTTCCATAAGTATCTGTCCTGTTTGAAATAAGCCTTGAAATGCGTCTAGTCGTACCTCCACGGGTTCCATGATTGGCTTGAAAACACATTGTGAGTATAGATAATACTCCGATCAAAAAGTGCACTTGAATTTTCATTCCGAACTCAACCCAGACATATGCTCGAAATTCAAGATAAAATCCGCCATAAAACACCTTTTATTATATATGTATTTGAAATATATGTATTTCTCTCAGGTATAGGTAACAGCAACAGTTCGTTTAAGGTGCGTTTTCCTAAATATTGTATCATAAATCGAAGCATCAAAAGATAAAAAAGACAATGAAACTATAAGGTCCACGTTATCTGAAATGAAAATCTCTTTGAAATCCCTCAAAAATAAATAAAACAATGTGATCTAATTAGATTCGAACAAATGAAATACGCAACTTATAAAATCATAGAAGAAATCATATAACCATCAAACCTCGTCACTGAAACATAAGTATACCCACTCGGCAAACAACATCCTCGGGACGCCCGTATCACGTAGTTTCACGTCCCAATGTCCGCGACGTAATAAGGACGTCACAAAGATGTAAAAAACGAGACGTCACAGCAATGTCATAATATGACGTCACTGGACGAATTTTTACACGACCAGAGTACGTCAATAGTCAGACGTTGTAAGGACGTGCTATTAATGTCGTCCTAATGACGTTGCAAATTTGACGTCCTCTTGACGTGCTAATTTGACATTGAAATGACAATATATTTTGGCCGGGACTTAATCTGACGTTCTTAGGACTTCATTAAAAGGACGAACTTACCTAATTGGTTTAGAGAATTGCGAATACCCTTAAAAAAATTGACCATTATAATCGACCATAATAAATCGACCATTATAGTGCGAAATGTTTCGATTTCAAAAGGGAATATGACAGTCCAGATGAATACCTATTATGTTCCTTAAAAATGTATATATATGATATTCATGTACCAAATGATTTTGATATTTATATAAAAATGGTCGTGCAATAGACATTACGTCCGTTAAAAGGCCGTCCTCTAATCGTCTCATCACGGACCCGTTTCGGACGTGGTATTTATAGTTTTGCGGACGTGTTTTACGTACACACTTTGGATGTCAGATATGGACGGCGATGCGACGTCCACAAGTTTACGTCCGGCAAACTTTTATACAGGCCCAGTAGAGGTATAAAATAGGACGTCATGTTAAGACGTCGAGGGGACATGGTAAGGACGTGGCTTTGTCGAGTGGGTATTTGCAGGATATAAAATTTGGTAGAAGGGCTAATCAGTTTTTTGAGTCACCAGTTCAGTTTCTGGGTCACTCCGGGTCATAGAAATATCATTTGATATACATTTTTCACACAAGCAATAAAATAATGGCCACGCTGACACTTAAGCATGTTAATGATTAAATTTGTTACGTAACAAATGTATATTTCATGTTATTTCTTTTAAAAATAGTGAGTGACCCTGAAACGAATTGGTGACTCAAAAACTGATTCGCCTATTCTACAAACCTTCGAATACCCCAGAAAAAATAAGGGACTCGCAATGGACACAAAACTAAGAAAAAAAAAACAGACACTTGATGTCCATAAGCCACAAATCGGGATGTCAGGACGCAATACAATGCTTTGCACTGATAAGTCGCAGCTACGACATCCTTGCTGGAGTACTACAGGGGAACACTCTCGCTTCATACCTCTTCATCATAGCAATAAACGGAATGAACAAGTCAAACATGCACAAACGTTTCTCGATAGAGTTGAAATTGCGGTAGCGGCAAAGGGCCTGATGGCAAACCAAAAGAAAACTCAAGTAATGAACTTCAACTGTCCTATAAAAATAGATATCAAAACCAGTGACGGCTCCATACTTGAAGAAGTAGATGATTTCACCTATTTCCCTAGTAAGCAGCTCAAGAGCAAATATAGCAAAGAGAATAGGCATAGCATGGGCAGCACAGAACAAGATGGGCAGAACCAACACTGTCTAGAAAGACCAAGACGCGACTGTTTCGCTCAACGATAGAGTCAGTTTTCCTATATGGAAGTGCAGCATGGCCACTCACAGAGACACTGGAAAGGAAACTCGATGGTTGTTCACCAGACAACCAAGATCAGCACTGGGGTTCACTTGAAAAGACCATGTGAGCAGCAAAGAACTATATGCTGAAGTACCCAAAGCCACAGATACAGTCAAATGAAAAAGACTCAAGCTAGCTGGTCATTGTTATCGGCACTCAGAAGAAGCTGCATCCAATCTAGTGTTGTGGACCCTTAATCACGGCAAGCGAGGAAGACCGGCGCTCACGTTTGTGCATCAGCTGCGAAAAGACACCGGCCTCAAATAACGCGAGATGGCATCCTTGATTTTGAGCAGGGACCAGTGGCGGATCCAGATCTTGGTAGGTAGGTACTTATCACGGTTCAATGCTTTTACAAAGATTATATATTTGGCTTAGGTGTCAGGGGTATTAGAAAATAACTATACAATAAATTGTCAAGTATAGCTACTTTTAAGCTAAGAAATTTACAGTAAACTTTTAATATACATACTAATAACATATTCATTTCAACATATACACGGAATCAAGCATACAAATATATTTGACGTTTTTTTATTTACCATACATCCATGCTTACTCTGCTTCTTCCTAAAAACTGACTTTAAGTTATCCTCGTTTAACAGTAAACTTTTATCATAGTCATTGTGATAGTCATTGTGATACATTGTGATACATTATGATTTTCATCTGTGTTCTTTCTACAATTTTATCAATGTATTGATGAAATGGATCAATGCAAACGGAGCCTTATTTGATTATGAAAAGAAGACCTATTGTAATTCAAACCATCCCTAGAACCTAATTATAAGATTACTTTCGTTTGACTTTTTTGCATTATTTCTTTAAATATTTAATTTTGGAATAGATCAACTGCTTAATCAAATACCTGAAATAATTTTAAAAAATGAATTATGATGAAACGTACAGAACGGGGCGTCAAACACCATAGAACGCCATAGAAACACTCATAGGCGCCAAGCCCGAATCACCGTGAGCCCAGTATATGTTTGTGACAGGGTCAAAAATAAAGTACTTGTACATGAACTTCACATAGACACCTGATCAAAACTAGAAGTGAATAGCACGTAAACATAACAAATTGTCAAGTTTATTGTTATTTAATTTACTTGACTTATGTGCGTTATAATCTCGGGAATCTCGCTCTCTCGGTGACTGTTCTCCGCTAGCATAGCCTTTCGGATGCTTTGCACTCTGCTCTTGCCGT
>LQRL01117723.1:10095-20290 GCA_001703475.1 Hydroides elegans
TGACTTGAAACAGTCTGCCGACAAACTTTTCGGTTCTGCGAACAGATTGTAGGAGTTAGTCGCCTGATCGCGACCATCAAACCTAGGTTAAGGTCAAGACCTGGGATAGGCATTTTGTTACGTCAAGTAGAAATGTTATCCATACAAGGAAGATTCGAGTGTTGTTTTGTGTACTTTACAAATTTGGCGAAGGTAAATTGAGTTTGGCGAAGGTGAATCAAAAGTCCTTCGCCAATTTGGCGAAGGTAAAAAAATCCTTATGTGCAACCCTGCCGGTTATGTGCTCATATTATAACCAAAATAATTTGTTCTATAAATATTTGAATTGATGGCTGCGGTAAGATTGAATCAGTTGAATCAGCGTTTCTTGAAATGTAGTTGAATATGTGAACAGTTATCTGAATTCTCATTAACCATGAAAGATTATACTCTGATGTCCTTGCTCATCATTCGTTACTTCCTCTTCTTCTCCACCCACAATAAGACCCTATGATGTAACACGGCAAGCACAGAAACTCAACCAATGTCATGACCGACAAGCCCATGTACAATCCCATCATGCCCCCGATATCCGAGAGCATAGAAGCTTCGGTTAGCTTCGGAATCTCTTCCATCCTTTCCACCGATAGGTCCCGGGTTCGAATCTCCACTCGCGCGATATTGTCTTTGATCCAGTTTTGTGTATCGATCAAATGATCATCAATTGAGGTGCGGGAGATGATCTTTGTAGTGACGTATTCTTGATAGTGTTTGTATGCGATTGAGTCTCCTGTCGTTGTTTTAAATGTGGGCATTTTCACTTCGGGATCAATTACTACAAGGGCGTCAGCGGCCTCAGGCCACGGAAACGTAGTTTGCGTTAGTTGATATTTATTGTACTCGCATTTTTCTTGGCATGGGCATAATTTCGCATTGAAAGTCTCTTTAAAAAGTACTTTGTCACAATAGAGCGCTAGCAAATTCTCCCCTTCAAACGCTGACATGGATGTATTGATATTCGATAGATGGCGACACGGCAGCAAGGTGGTTTGGTTGATGAATTGCGCCTCGTTTGGCCAGTATCCACTCGTGCAGTTACACACATCGTGTATATGTCGAGCAATGCACTTATCCATGCAGCCATGTCTAGAATATCGATATTGCTGTGTCTTATCTAAGAACTTCTTATCGGTACATTCGCTGTATGGTTGGCCTAATTTCTTGCGCCTACTTTGCACATAGTTAATTTCGGTGATAACACCTGGGATAACGTTGATCTGTCCGTGTACAACTGGGCTTGGCAGGGTGTTTACTTCGTGAACTTGAATTATAGCACCCCGTGTGTCTGTTCTGTCTCCGGCTCGTATATGATCAGTGATAACTTGGTCGAAGGAACTGATCTTTGGATTTGAATCGAAGTATAAAAGCAAAGCAAGTCCGACCGATGCGTCAGCAATGGGACCTGTTGGCAACCCGTTGAGGGTATAGCAGTTGAAGAATCGTGCTGATTGGTAAAGTTGAACCTTCGACATGTTGCATGGTGTTCTATCTCTTCCTGTCCAACATCCCAAGATGAATTCACTTAGATTATGGCCCATCAATATTACTTCGTCTGAATTGTAATTATCCATTAATAATTCGGGCAAGGGAAAAAGTAACGAGCGTGAAATGTTTAGTATGTCCTCTGGTATATCGTATTTGGAGTTTAGCTGATTCTTGTTGCATATGGTAACAGCGGGGAATTCCGATGCATCCTGCATAAACGATGTCTTCTCCAGTGTTGGGCGATCCATATATTCCCTCGTCAAATAAACCAAATGTGTAATGTTGACACAGAATGCGAATACAATGAGAAGGAACCAGGATACTCTTCGACACCAGTTCTCCTTGACTAAGTAGGCGAAACCATGCGCCGTGGTTTGTTCAAAGAACGACCGAATCTCGGATGTCGGTTCGCTTTTAGATAGGACAGCTGTTTGGGTACTCTTGTCGATTTTTGGCAGCTGAAAAATTCAAATTAGAGTAGCTACGAAAATATGAACAGCTGTTATGACTTTGCCTGTAAGTGTAATTTTAAGTCAAACTTGAAAGATCTTTGAACTCAAAAAAATAAAATACAGTGCACCACGGATAATTTGAAGTGCTCGGGACCGGAAAATTTTGTTCAAATTATCCGAACTTCAAATTATCCGAATAAAATTTGGTATAAAATAGGGAAAAATACAAAAATTGGGACCGAGCAAACAGTTCAAATTACACCGAAATTCAAATTATTCGTGTTCAAATTAACCGTGGTCTACTGTATCTTTATGAAATACGAAAAACGCTGTGAGGTCAGTTCAAATTCATTAGCTCATAACCTAAACGAACGTTAAATATGTTTTATCTTAAGGATAAGCTAATAAAAAATCCTATCATTGTTTTAAAATAGAGGAATACGCTGGAAGGACTGTTAACATATAACATGCTTATAAGTTAAATCAATATGAACATTTTTATGATAAAACTAATAAAATATTATAGATTCATTTTGCAACACAGAATACGCTTGGAACAGTTTGAATATATATTATACTCCTAAAACGAAATTGAAACAAAATTGTTATATGCAATTGCATGAAGATTATAATGTTTCCTTTACTGTCTAGGATACTTTCTATTTATTAATTAAATCACAAAAAAAAAATACTAACCAACATTATCAATTATCCAGATAAATAGCACAATATTTTACTCTGTCACTTTAGACGTTGTTACGTTATACAATGATTTTAAGTATTAATTTTATTCTCATATTGATATTTTCCGTTGATATGTGTTTAGGATCTAATTTATGAAATGCATATTACTGAATAATTGAAACACGTTCTACTCGGCTTTATTGCGTCCCATACAATGGAAAATCCATCCCCGGATTTCACAAAAGGATGATCTAGCTGGTGCTAATGATGAAAAGGCACTATTTGACCTCGAGACTACATTATCAGACGTAATGGTCCCATGCATCATGGTCGAAGCTCTTTCATGGACATCGTTTGAGCTCAAAAGTTGTACAAATCCCAATTATCATGTTTTTTTTTCTTTTTTCATTGGATAATTTGAATGAATGGTTTCGAATTCGCAGTGAAAGCAAATCATGAACCGGGTTATGTCCGGTTTATAACCCGCAGGTCGGACCAATTTCAAATGCAAAGTACGGTACATGTTCCTGGTTTTAAGGCGTACAACGGTGCTGGTATTGCATCAATCTGATTTTTCATAAACCGCTCGATTCTGGATTTTCATTAAAACAAAACAGTTGAATTCTACAGGGGTGTACCTTAAGCAAAATTTCTAGTCGCGCCCGCGCGACTGGCTTTAAACTGTTAGTCGCGCGAGGGAAAAGTTAGTCGCGCGGCTGGTCACGACCAATTTCATACATATGAAAAATATTCCGGTAAGTAACGTATTTTTTAAAAAGTATCGCAAAGCATCTCCATACAGAAAAGGCTTAAGTACCATCTCTATTTGAATAATTAAAATGCGAGCGCCGCAGGCGCGAGCCGCAAATTGCTATTAATTACAAATAATTCAGTACTATATATCAAGGTTAAAATTATAGCCTTTACGAAGGTCTTGCACCACTTGCGTTAAGTTTTGCCTAAAAAGAAGTGCAGTCACTTACTAACAGGCATACATATACGAAAGTATACTTGCCACCAAAGACAGTGTTGTCCGTAGCTGGTGTTCGATTTAAGTAACTATCTTTGTAGTTAATATCTTTATTACGGATGATAACGCCGAAACCATATAAAATTTAAGCGGTGCCACTCAACTAAAACCGTGAATCGAAAAAGTGTATAATGCGAATGGTAAATACATCAAAAATGTTTTAATAATTGAACAATGTCTTCTCATATATTGAGCTGATTCGAATAATGCGAGCGCCTAGGGCGCGAGCGTAAAAAAGTATAATTACAATAAGAGATACATAAAATTATTATTTACTGACAATGTTTATTTAGTATCAATTAAATAAACGAGAAAAAGTTAGTCGCATGCCGCGCGACTAACTTTGAAAAGTTAGTCGCATGGCCAAAAAGTTAGTCGCATACGCGACCGCGCGACCGCTAAAGTACACCCCTGATTCTACATGTTTCGTACAGTTCAAAGGTGTTCATATTAATTTATCTATGCCTTTGCAATGTCTTAACGGATCCTAACAGAAAAAAAACACATCCAAGCTTATAATTGCCATCCTTGATTTGGTCTTAACATTATATATGAAATTGTAAAATGAAAATTTTGAAAATATCGATATATTTAAGGTGCGGGTTGAACACCGATAAGGGTTATTGACCAAATTGGAAAATATATTTTCCTTGATTTTCGAAGGGTTCGGGCTATGCATCGGTGCGGGTTATATACATGAAATTACCGTTACTTTGCTGCCCATGTAAATAGTGTGACACATTAATGATAAAATTAATGAATATGACTTACCGGTAATAACACATCATGTAATGAATAGCGGGCAATGCAATTAACAATTTACATAGTTCCGTCTCTTGTCAGTTACTCACCTTTGCTATAATAATTAGGTGTAGGCCCCTCATAATAGTTTTCATATGCAATTTGTTACAGTAATGTTGTTTACGACAGTTGGGATTTTAGTTCCTTCAAATAAACACATTTTTTTGACCAGATTCCCATTTTATTTTAAAACTGTTTTTATGGCAGTTCCGGAAAAGATCCATGCAAAAACCTTGTAAGTTCCAAATTAATAGTTCGACTTAACTAACTGATTGATATTTCCAAAAACATGAACTGGATAAGATATTTTTTTCTTGGCCTTTGGTCTGAAGTTATTTTATCCCGTCGATGTTTGCCATGTTGATATATCAGTCACACACAAGAAGTCACGAGAAACATTCATATTTTTGAAAACATTAATGAAAAAGTACCGTTTTGTATGCATCCCTTTTGAGACAAATTGACGTTGTTGCTATTTATATTCGAATATCAAAGTGGTCATCGTTACCAATATTGCCGCGGAATATAAAACATCAAAATAGGTTTCAAATACTCTAAGAAAAATAACACTCATTTATTCCCATCAAAACCTTTAACCCATTTGAAAGTGTAAATGCATATCTAAACCCAACAAACAACATCCGTTGTGCTAAAATAAATAAATTTTAATAGAATGAAATGTTCTCTATTTATTGACAGAATTAAGTCGTCAGAGCGACTGGGACACCATAGTAGCCTGTCACCGCGGTGACGCCTCTGCGACCACGTGGAATTACACGCGGTCCACAATGGGCTCGCATCGCCTGCTTCACGACAGGTCAGTGCGAGTGCGCGGAATGATTTTGGAATATCCAATTCAAACTTGGCTTCTAATAAACTCTATTGTGATATTTACGATGTAGAAATAATGTTCACCATATTGAAAAATATATATATATACATTTCTGAAAGTAAAAAAGCAAAAAAGATCTAATGCAGGGTGTCAAGCGCTCCTACTTTCTCCTATATTCTCCTATATTTCGGGTGTCTCCTATTTTTCTCATATATTTTAGGGTAATCTCCTATATTCTACTATATTTTCGTCTTGACATGATTATTTGTTTTCTAAATGGCTCAGAATAGGGTTTTTGTCATTATTCAATTGCAAATAATGTTGATTTTTGTGGCCCTAAAAATCGTCTTGGGTAGTTTTTCTTTCCATTTTCTTTCACTTTCGTGGAACAAAGGACTGTTTCGGTTTGTTCTTTTGTCGGTCTGTTTCTCATATACTGTTTGTGCATACTAATTTTGAACTACAGCTCTGCTATTGTAGACATAGCCTAAGCATTCAAAATGAGTAATTTAAAATTGACCAAAAATCATGTAATATTTTAGATATACCCCCTTTTTTCGCAGCACTTTCGTGTGAAGAGTCTTACTAAGAGTACCCTTAAAGTTAAGGTGGAAGAAAATATATTTTTCAGATGTAAAACGATGAGGTTTCAGTTTGATTGACCGAAAATCATCGAAATTACACTTACATAACACGGGAAAGAATATACACTGTAGACGTGCACCATGGATACAGATAGGTTGTCTATATGGCGCACAAACATTTTTTTACGCTGTGAGGGCCTACATGTATCTTGGATGGCATTCGCTAAATTAACATTTTGGAAATATCCTGCTTGAAGTGGCGCAATTATTGAACAATATGCATTGAAATGAATATACTTTGAATGTTTTGGCCTTTGTTATAACTCGTTTATTGTTGATGTGAAATTCACACGTGAATCTGACCTTTATTTTCGGTTTTCAGAAAATACATTCACATTCGAACAGAGATTGCTTTCAGGTTGTTATGGAAAAAAATTATTGTTATCTTGGATAATCCGTTTTCAAATCAGAGAAAATCAGGGAATTCTGAACATTTTTGAGAAAACCAGGGTATTTCATTTTGACTCTGGTGGAAAAATCAGGGAATTTTGTTCCATATTATATATCAATTAATTATAATGATTTTTCTTTTAAAAAAGCTCGCGCCTTCGACGCTCTCATATATAAAATTAATCATAAAATATTGACTCTTCGACGCCAAGATGTTAACTAAATATAGTTCTGGCTTGCTATGAAGTACGAATTTAGTTTGGTCCAGAATCGGTCTTGGATCAGTGAGAAAATCAGATGAAATCATGGAAAAAAATGGGGATTCTGAAACTGACTGGTCACCCTGTCATCGAGCAAATGAAGCAGAGCAATTTGAGACGGGTTCACATTTAAAAATAAGTGCGACGGCGAGGTCACAATGATTTTCTTTCGGGTGCTGTTTTCCGGAATAGGTGGACCCGATTATCAAATTAAGATATCATATATAATATTCTCCTATATTTCAGGTCGAATCTCCTATATTTCTCCTATATTTCAGGTCGAATCTCCTATATTTCAGGTCCGAATCTCCTATATTCTCCTATATTTCAGGCCCAAATCTCCTTAGTCCTATATTTTCACCCATCTCCTATATTTTTTGAGTCACTTGTCGCTTGACACCCTGCGAATGGTTTCATTTAAAAAAAAACTGAATTTTGCCAAACGGGCTTCATCTGATTATTAAGAATGCTGAAAAAAATATATGTACATAAAATGAGAGTGATTTCATGTTCAAGATGCACGTTTTGTTTACCAGATTTAAAGACAGCAAGCAATACATCAACGCATGCGCTACTTGTTGTGACGTCTCTTCCTGTGGCAACTTTGCTGTGATTGGCTATTCGACCGGTCACGTGGACACATTCAATATGCAGTCAGGACTTCACAGGGGCACTTACGGCAGTCCAGGTTTATTTTCCACTGTTTGATATGTGATGCCACACTTTGTTAATGATTTCATTATTGTGGAAAACCCCCTTAACGTGTACATGCATTGATTAATAAATAACCTTTCAATCTTTGCTTTTGGAGCTGGACTTCATAAACTTGCTTTCGAAGAAAAATATTGCCTACTTTTAACCCCTAAATGTCTAAAAGGAAAGGGTAAAATTGTAAAATGTTGAGATCGAGGACTTACTTTAATTCCAGAAATGTCCTATGGATTTCGAAAAGTACTCCCAAGCAGTTACATTTCTAAGTATAAAGCCCTCTATCCAACAAACAATCTCCATATTTCATATTTCACGACCACCTTCTATTCCATTCTCACCACTTCACTTCAGCTCACAAAGGTAGCGTACGCGGTGTCGTCATCGACGCTTTGAACCAAGTCACAGCCACTGCCGGTTCGGACAACGTGGTCCGATTCTGGCGCTTCAAGACCAAACAGCTGCTCGGCCAAGTCGAGATGAATGCACAGATAGCACATCTGACACTGCATAGGGAGAGGTAGGGAGAGTCTGAGTATTGTGTGTGTTCCAATTTTATGCATTGATATGGGTTAAATATCCATAGTTGAGTAATTAGATGTATTCATGTTCATGATGATATGTATTTCATTTTGAAGCATTATGAATATTCACATAAAAATGATTATTTCCAAATATATCTTAGCTAATATTTATTAATCTAAATATCATAAAGGCCGTTATAAATCTAATTTTTGTTGTCCTTAAGTGGCATGCTGGCGGTCGCGCTCGATGACTTCCGGGTAGTCATCATCGACATCGAAACGCGCAAACAGGTGCGCGTGTTTCGTGGCCATAGCAACCGAATCACACACATGGTGAGTGACAAAATGCAGATATATGCATCTTTAGAAGTTGATATATAGTATTTTTTATAAATGTACCAAACATACCGGAATGCTGTTCAAATTTCAAACGTTTAATCTCATGGCGGTACCGTATGCAATATTTATGATTTTCAACATTAGGTGAAATATATATAGGTTAGATATACGGCTACTATATGTTCTCTTATGCTTCTCAAGTGCCTTAGGTTTTCAATTTAATTTGGATAATTATTCATTTGAAGAGATGTAGGTCTATATTATATTTCCATCATCATAGTGTGTTACTGCATTCCTTATCTTAACTCGTTTTTCATCATACCTAAATAGACATTCCGGGCTGATGGTCGATGGCTAGTCACTGCATCCATGGATTCTACTATTCGCACGTGGGATCTGCCCACTGGGAGGTAACATATGTTGATTTTCTTTTCATCAGATCAGATACATTCTTTTATTGTATATGAATATATTATTAAGAGTTTGACTACTAGTTACGAAAGAATATTGCGAAAGACCTGAGTATGTGTACCAATCTTTGATTCTAATATTGTCACATATAATTTAGTGGTTTTCTAAAGAAAATGACGGTTATTAAGTCAGTCTGGTGTTTTTTATACAGGTTGCTCGATTGTGTCCTCATGGATAGTGCCGTAACCAGTCTGGCATTATCGCCCACCAGCGATTTCCTTGCAACAACTCACGTGGACGACCTCGGGGTTTACTTGTGGTCCAATATGACGCTGTATGAGCACGTATCGCTAAGGCCATTGCCCTCAGATTATGAACCACAGCTCATGGATATGCCTGGTACCTCACGAATCTCATCAGGTAACTTTGTATGAGAAGTTTTCCAGTTCTCAGTCAAATATTGCCCATTGAAATATACGGATTCATTAGCATATTTGTTACACAATTTTAAATCTTTTACAAAGTGGCAATGCATCCATATTTTATTAACATGAATATACGACTGTTAAGCTTTGATTCTCAAAAACCTGATTTGTGATTAGATTTCTATTGACCATGATTTTAGATTTAATCTTTACACCTAAAGGCCACTAGTTTTGGTTCATTTCGGTGTTTTGAGATACCTGTGAGGAAAACTTAATGAATTGATGCGTTCAGGCTCTAATGAAAATTTCATATTTTGTCAATGCTCGTATTAAACTCGTATAAAAACTAATTTAAAGGTGTGCGTGACAGTGATGACGAGGAGGAAGACGAGTACATGGAATCCGAGTTCAAATCGCCCGAGCAGATCTCTCATCAACTCGTCACCATGTCCGCCTTACCCAACTCGCGCTGGCTCAACCTGCTTAATCTAGATGTCATCAAGGTAAGCGATGTTATGTGGATTTTTAATCATTTTTAGCTAAACAGAAAAATGCCAATATTTCCTCTTTTTACCCCAGCCACTGGCGGTAGGCTGGGGTAACTTAAAAGAAAATGGCGAATTACTTTGCCAGAAACGATGACGCCTACGTGTATGTCAATGGACACCAACATATCATTGCTTGTGTGAACTTAATTAATTGTGGGCTTATGTTTATCTCTGTTCATATTTATCCCCCGTAAAAACGAGGGGATATAGGGTTGAGCTTGTCCGTCTGTCTGTCTGTCCGTCTGTCTGTCCCGCTTGAGATAGGGTACTTTGTACACGCGAGTTGGGTATGAACGAGTTGAGCTAGAGCTCGGTATATACACGTATATACCGAGGTCTGAAGTCGTGCCTCGTCAAGGTTTCATCTCGATCAGTTGAAAATTGTCGATTCTGGAGCACTTTAAAAATTGTCGATTTTTCTTCAGATGCTAAGTACTTTGTGCACGCAAGTTTGGTGTGAAAAATTTGAGCTAGGGTTTTCAAATTTTATACATGTATATACCGAGGTCCGTACCTCGTCAAAGTTTCATCTCGATCAGTTGAAAATTGTCGATTCTGGAGCACTTTAAAAATTGTCGATTTTTCTTCAGATGCTAAGTACTTTGTGCACGCAAGTTTGGTGT
>LQRL01117730.1:0-37070 GCA_001703475.1 Hydroides elegans
TTGACGCAATTTGACGTTAAGTGGGCGATAAGTCGAAAACGAGGCTATAGTGAAGACGTTAGGAAATATCACACTCTAGGTTTTTTCTTATATGTTCTTTGTACAGGTATGTAATAAAACTCAATATGCTGCAGAAGCAATATAATTATATTCTCATATCACTAAATTTTACTTTACATTAACAACATTTATTACTAATATACATGCAAATGTCTGAAATCTGACCATTTCTTATCAATCTAAGTTTAACTTTCTTCCCTTGCAAAATCCTTTATTTGAGATTACTTTGTGAGTAAAAATATTTAATTCTTGACTATAGAACCTGGGCCCATAGTCTATGCATGACAAATCTTACATGTCTGAGTGCACTTACATTCTAAGTTCTACACCGATATCTCGCTTAATGCATCGAATTTCTGATTGAAATTATCTTATTAACTTGAGATTACTTTGGAAAGTATAATAAGAACGGTTTGATAACATATGGTTAGCCATGAATTAAGATTTGACCTACTGATTAAGAATGTAAGTGCACTCAGACATATAAGATTTTTCATGCATATGGGTCCTGGTTGTCCACAAAACATTGGATTGAAATTCCTAAACCTCGGAAATAGAGTCAATGTTCAAATGCGCTTGAAATCGGTCATTCGTCATACTCTAGCTTCAAATCGACATCGTTGATGCACTTTGGAGGGAGTTTGTTGATGATGTTGGGAGGTTCGATCTTATCCTCGGAACTGTAACAAAAGATAACTTGAGTTAGCCAAACACAATAGTTTTGTCTATATTCCTGTCAAACAAATAAATCAATAAAGATTATATTTATATATAAAGTTCGAATTGAATTATCATCATTGAGACTGTAGTTTATAAAGCTGCTAATATGGCTCATTGTATAGCAAAAAAAAAGCAAAACATATCTGACATAATTTCTATATATATATCACCATTTTTATTGTGATTTTATTAACAGAACGATAAAAAATATTATAGGATTACCTAGAACCAGTACAGTCGACGGACGCCTTCTTGCATATGATGCCAGCGTGCTTCAGTAGGATCAAGGCCACACCTAATGCAATAAGCATCATCACACCGATAGTGCCACACACGAAGCAGAGCATCAGCTAGTCTACTTTCTTTTGCGGATCTTTAGATTCATCTGTTGCCAACAAAATGTGTGAATAGCATGGTGTTTCATTTTTTAAAAAAAAATTGATTCGTTTATGTTGAATTGGATAGCCCCTTTTTTTAATTTCCAACATTCAAATGACATCACCAAAAAATATTATTTAACAATTCGTTAAATCATGATGTTTATAAAACGATAATGCATATGTTCTATTTGTTTCATTCAATGTTGTTTTTTACATTGCAAGATATTTCTACCTTTTTCAGACGACACTGCTTCGGGTACGCTGTTTGTCGGTGGGCGTTCGTCTGAAATATCGAACAAAAAAATAGTTGACAGCCCACATCGCTTTATTTGGTGACAAAAGAGGAGCGCATTCTAAAAATAAACGCCTCTTTTTTAAACTAAAGTCACGCGCTTGTCCTGTGATACAGCGATTTCCTCCACGACACAGCGAAATTCGAAGAAAAAAATAAGCTCTGCGATCGCAACATCACTGGGTTTACCAGATGTTCAACGAATTTCGCTGCGTTGCAGACAAATTCCACAAGCACGTCTCCGTACTTTCAGCCATCAATTCTATGATTAAAGGTATCTTACAAGTCTAATGACAGAGCTCATTTGTTCTGCTGGTTTACTGAAATGGTCGTTTGGTGCTTAGACCCCTAGATGTGTCTAGGCTTAATTTGATCGACTGAATGGACCGACTATTAGTTCGATCTTAAGAAAATATGAGGAGAGGGGGAGTTTCATGTAAACCTTTTAAAAACCTTTTTTTTTATTATTGATAACATACCTTTGTTGATTGCTATTGTTCGCTTTCACTTTCACTCTCTTTGCCATCCGATTGATATTGTTCGCCTTCATTTTTGATAGGTCTAATATATCATGCCCAAGCGGCTTTTGAATCAGTTTTTTTCTAATACAACCCTACGATCGTCCGTAGTTCGCCTCCTGCAAAAGCCCATTCGTAATAGAGCATTTCTAAGTAAAGAATCGCTTACGCAGATGTCGTCTTTAATAGCCTCTTGTATCAAACGAATAGTAGGCAGTTTCTTTTTTTTCATAAAACTGATATATTTCTCTCCGAATTACGTCTTTTCTTTGGTTTGTAAATGTTTGGTTTACAGTATTTTCCGTATGATTTGCTCTTAACACATTTATAAACAGTTGTGCGTCCCACTCGCAAAATTGTTGCTACTTTTTTATGTATTTAAAATGTAGATTCACGTTGTGTTTTTTCTTTTCATTCAAGTCTGCAAAATAATCATGTAAATATCTAATATCTTTGTATTTAGTTGGGTCAATTTTAGATCGTTTTTGTGATGTAGCGGCTGTAGCCATGATATGCTACTGAATGAATATAGTCTAATAATAATTTACTCACAGTTCTATATAAACTGTCAGTTGGATTAAGAATAAGTCATTCTATCATTTCATTTATAAACATGAATCTCCAACCAGTGATAGGCCACATACAGCATGATTGACAGCAGCCATTTGCAGTCAATGATACCTTAATTGCTAATTCAACTAGTTCTGAGTCATCATCGACCCTAATAACAGACATCTCTCTCCGTGTATTATTAGTGTCATTAAAACTTTATTGGACACTATACTTTTAAACTGAATTGATTATATATATCTTGAAAACATATATTTGGATTCTTAAAAAAAAATATGCATAATATTACCCCCTCCCTATGCATTCACAATTTCGAATGGTTGGACTTTAAGGCTACTGGGTTAATTCTAAGAAATATCAGTTGATTGTTTGTATTGTAGAAATCACCCATCCGGTAAGGTGCGACTCTTCTATAGGTTCCAACACTATGATTTTAATAAGTCTCAATTATTTGTAGACAGTGGTTCTAATAGAAGTTCAGAGGCATGTCATGATTTTCGCATAAAAATGAGAAAAAACATCACGAAAATGGTTTTTCTTTTATAACTTTTTTATTTGTATGCATAGAAATATAGAATTTGGTAAATCAACCGGATTTTTCCTTAGAAATTTGCAATACTTCAAATATTCCGCATTGCATAATCCGTTTTTGCAATATAAGTCGTCAAAGTTGTCATTAGATTTGTAAGATACCTTTAACATATTTACACTATACATTGTAAAAGTACTCTACCATTGAGCTTTGAAAATGAAACTCACTTTAGAGCCAAACACATGAATAACATGATAACGGTTTGAGTTCAAATTAAAATTCAAACTTTACAAACCCTGGTTTCCGGACGGATCCGTAACAGCAGGATTTGGAGCAGCTTCTCCTGGTTCATCCGTGACGATGCCTACAATCATTTCATTATTTATTCTTAAAGCAAAGTCGCTAGCAAACAGGCATCCATAAGAGCAAGCATCCCAATATGCTCTTTACATATTTGATTCATTATACTTAGTTTTCATATTAGTGATATTAAATTTCAACTGTTCCGTTATGTGTATGATTAATATACAAAGAATTAAAATGACGATATTCTGTTTAAATTTGATTAAGAATGCGTTATAAATACTATACATTTCACCTGTTGTACACCCTGGTGTGAATCCATTAGATGAAGTTTCTCCTTCTGGACAAGCTACCTCTGATCCTAAACATGCATGAAAAATGTGAATATACCATATGACAAAAAATAAACATAAAACGAGAACAGATTGGTTACAACCTTTATCATTGTTGTATTATTATAACTATTTGTAACATAATATTTTTTGTCATAATTGTCAATAGCCTTTACAACAGAAATTCGTTTCATCAACATTCTTAAGATAACATACTTTCGTTATTCCTTATTACATTTTAGAACAATTGAAAATTACAATTTACCCATGCAATAGCTCTCAAACGCGAATTGAGTTTGCAGCCAGTAATACACATTGAATGTCGAGCAGTTTTTGACACACACTTCAAACTCAGATATACAGTTATTGGTTAGATATGTCACACATCCCCTTCTGGCGACTATTCCATCTTGGAGGCGAGGAAGGGTACCTTCAGATTAATATAAATTCTACACATGAGTAGTTTCTTTACACTCTAATAATACATATGAAACATACAAATCTAAGGCGCGAATCCAGAAAATATAACAATTATTTGGGGTGCCAATGGTATCAAACATCAGAGCTAACTTGGACATCGATTTATTTTTGGTAAGAACGAAACAGAGACAGGTGGCTTAATCTATAGCATATATTAAAGTAATGTTTCCTTTAACGTACGTACGTCAGACGGATCGTTGTGTTTCCTTTATCAGTTTCGCATCCGTCAAATTGACGTATCATGGCGGAGTGTACATAAGCGGTTTAGCCGTTTTTGTAATCGACATAAAAGATAATGTGTATTTCGTCAATAGCGTTAAGGAATCTTTACGTCATAATGACTTGACATTCAAATTTAATATGCTATCAAAATTCACTGATAGATGTCTTTTGAAAATAGTGTATTTAACTGTGTTTTCATGTACATTATTCAAATATTATTTCAAATATAAATATATAACTTTAATTTTCCAATGATATATACCAGATAACTTTTATAACTATCTTAACAAAACAGAATTCAAAACATCATATAAAAAAAACAATACATTCATATTTTTTTATAAAAGAAACACGAAGAGAGAACATTCTTAATAGTTCCCAGATCATTGAAAGTTTCTTAATAAATGTCTAAATATTAAGTTGCAAAATAAAAAGATTGATAAATTCACAGGCACCGTCCGTCAAATTGACGGATAGGGTGTTTCCATGAAGCGTTGCGTATCCGTTCCGTCTGCGGGGTGCGTAAAAACCGGACTACAGACGGAACGGATACCCAACGGATGCATGGAAACACTGTAAAGAAAAATAGTGTGAGCGAAAGCGATGCGTTTGACGTACGTCTGACGTGCAGCGATTCTACGTTTAAAGGAAACACCACTTAAAGGTTGATATCTGAGCTGTGTCCAAATTAATTTAGTTTTTAAAACATCACGAATATTAGCGAATTCCAAGTGTCGCATTTAAACCAAATGTTTGCAATAACGGCCTTACCATCAAGCCAGATAGGTCTGATTGCATTGCAATGTCCTGATGCCACGGGCTCAGTCGGCATATCTCCACCAGCCCCGCTTACCGACCGATACCAGCCTTCTACGAGATTCGTGTCCCCGTTCACATCTCCCGAGCCCTCAAAACCGGTGCTTCTGCGGGGCTCGTCAAGGTTTGAATAGACGGCACTGCTACAGGGGTGAACGTTTGTGGGGCAACCGGTGCACAGGTGCTGTGTTGCTTTTTAGGTAAAAACATTGAATATACATGTATATATAATCTACATACAAATGCCGAGATATCGCTGCTACATGGGTCCACCTAAGTCGGGCAGGGATGTTTTTGCAACGAAAAAAAAAGGTATTAAACAGGTATAAATACACCTGCAATACAAACCTGCTTTTATTTATTCTAGATAAAGTAACCATTTTACCTTCTCCTAAAAGGCTAGTCGCACTACCATAAATTCGGCATAATATGTTGACGTCATACTTGGTCCAATCGTTGTCACATATGACAGTATGACTGACATTTCTTTTCAGGACATCATGTCATTGTCGTTTTTGACGACTTTTCCAGGCGAGTGTCTACTAAAGTAATTTGGCCCAGGTCGTTCGGATCCTAGTGCTTTATAAGTCTCGAAAAAAAAACGTTTCCTCGAGATGTCATTGAAATAAATCTATGTGAACGTTTCTGGATGTCATTTGTCGCCTCAGGTTATTAAATGACGTCATGTCGAAGACGCAATGTTGAAGTTGGACGTATGAAATATGTTTACCCGTCTTCGGGACGCAAAAGGACGTCGGGATTGTTTTTTATACAGGCCAAAATAAGAAGTACGAAGTCTCTCAACATTGTGGATATCGCTATTATTCAACTAAAGTAAAATAGCCAATGTGCACAAAAATGATATTGCATTAGTATACATCTAGATAGTAGAAAACGCAAGGCGTACTCAACTAATATATTGACCATTATTGCTTGATTCTTATAATGATAGCATATACATGTATATGTTTACATACGAAATATGCCATACTTCATGAAAACATAACTTACCTTGCAACAGTAGAACGTATATAAATGGAATCATCATATATCCGATTCTATTCATTTTGTTTGAACGTAACTTTAAACTTCAATTTAATTACATTTATCTTTAATTATAGATATGTACATATTTAAATGCTTGTAGGATTATTCGAAACACACAAGTCCCTGGATACAGTCGAAACCTCATGGAGTTTTATTTTCTTTCTGAAAAAAAAACTTGTTATTCATATTTCATTAATTGGATTCGCTGAGAGGCGCATTTAAGGCGCTCCTGAAAGTTAAATCGACAACAATATTTGCAAGGCGAAAACAGTTCCATGTGACCATGCCCTTTTAAGTGTTGACACACTTCCTTAAGCTTATCTCCTCCCTAACACTGTACGAAAAACAATTTTTATCGTATAATGTCCAATAAGCAAATGCCTTTTAACAGCACACCCTAAATCATAGAATTCGATGTATTCATTCAACCGGTTTAATTCTTATTCCAGATTCGTAAATGGCCCGTTAAGTTCGAACTAAGAATGCGTTATAACAAAGCTTTTGCGTGCGTCCAATCTCTTAAGTAATTGAATTTCTTAATTGGATTCACTTTATGAATCCTCATATCATTTCCTCTAAAATTTCCAAAGTAAAAATAGTGTCTCTCATATATTTTCCGTGTCTTGATCCTATTCAGCTTGCCTGTCAACCGGGGGTACCTACTCTTTTTTTTTCTCTATGACCTACACAAATCCGGGTTTAATCAAAACATATATTCAGTTGTCTAGTAGCTTCTGCCAAAAAAATAAATCAACAACATATTCATCAGTTGTAATTTTTGAGCAAGAGATTGCACAATAGTTATTTTCACAAAACCAGTAAACTATTTGGAAGTTATATAAACGAATGTGAAATATGGAAGATAATGACTTTAATGACAAAGAAACGTGGGAAGAATTAGCCAGACCTGGGTTTGAGCTCAATCTAAACCGAGCAGGGACTATTTACTTTACAGAGGTATGTTTGACTTTTAAGTAATTTTTCCAAGCTTTTTCCCTTGATTTCATTTAAAACATCAATAGTATGATCTGCTAACAACACAGACCCTGTCATAGGGTCAGGCAACATACCGGGGTCTAGTTTAATAGCTGATCATTAGAACGTTTTCCGGACGTATTTTTATATGCCGACGTCGGACAAAAATCAGTCTCACGTCGCAACATGATGTAGCGAAATTTTGTCTATGTCCGCGACAAAAAAGACGTCCGGGGTAAAAAAAATCATATCGACAAGTTTTGAGTTTAGTTCTGTTTTTTGTCTGCAAACGTTTTTGCGAAACCCCATGTTTCGCATTAACAAAAGGGTAACGCGTTAATCGGCTAAACGCATAAAATGTTATAAATATTGAAATCAACGGAATCAGTTAGCTTTAGTGTATACTTTGTGCGCTTGCGGCAAAAATTTCGTCGGTCGATGAAGTACAGTTATACATGTACATGCCATCAAACAATTGTCCGTTTGTTTTGCAAAAGCAGTTAAAATGATATATACATTACAAAGGGTTGATAACATGAAATTATCTAGTTTGAATCTGATTTATTTTCAATAAATTTCAATTTTTGGGACTTTTCCAGAAATAATACTGTAGCTAGTTATGGTGGATCATAACGAAAAACAGTGAACAGGCACAACTCCGCGACTCTGTAATCAAGGCCTAATTACACACTTTTGACGGCCCGAACATCCTACATTTATAACAAAATATCAGTTGAAAATAAATTAAACTTGATTGCAATACCTGAATTAATACGATCGGACAATGCATGAAAGTAATGATTAAGCTTTCTTCGCGGAGCTCACACCGCATTATTTCCGTTCCAAATGAGTGTCGATCGTTGACACCTTTTTATGCAAAAGAATGTATCTCTCAAGTCATATTAACAATATTGTTTTATGTATTTATTTATTTTTTGACCGTTCTGTATTGTGAAGGTCAAATCGGACGTAAATGAAAACGACGATGTCATATGCGGAGCCAAACCTCCAGAAAACCACCATCTTCCCAATGTGAGACATTTAGTACCCACACCATTTTCGATTTGTAGATAGGAATTGTAGATACTAAATGTCTAGATGATACGATCCATGTTTATTGATATAATTTATTTAAAATGTTGTTTTTATATTCGATAAATTAGCAAATGACCAGATGTACCCTCCTTTTCCCAATTGCTCAGTTCTACGTGTTAACGTATTATGTTTTCTTTTAATCTAATTTGTTTTTGTTCATATCGATCTGCTGAATGTAATTCGCACTTAATCAGATTGCGGAAGATCGACCTCAAACGGCAAGGGATATCGGGATGGTATTTCACAAGCGTGCTGCGGCTCCAGATCTAATTAGCAGTCTCCGAGGTGAGATCACTCAGCGAGGTGTTTCTATTTATTGTCAAAGTGAATAATCCGTGTTTCCCACAGTGGCGCGCGTTTCCAACCCTACATTGTTGTTATCGTTTAGCGTTTAACGTTCATGCAAAATCAGAATTTAGCGTTTAACGTTAAGCGGTCAGTGATGAACGCTGAGCGTTTATCGTTTGACTTGAAGCGTTATATGGTTAGCGTTTATGCGATAAGCGTTTAGCGTTGAAGCGGATAATGCTTTTCTATGCCATGTTAGAAACGCGCGCTAGTCTGTAAACACCCTGTCAGTGTTTATATTTGAATAGAGTAAATCTATTAAATAGATGCGAGACTATTGCAAGCATTACTTATTTACTCTACCCTTAGTGCTTTATATGGTGTGTTTCAGAGGCCAATGAAACTGATCAAGTCACCATCGGTGCCTCTAGTAGACGATGGAAGAAAGTTGTGCTTACAGGAGGACTCTTTTTTACATTTTTGCTTGTGGCAGTTGCTGCATACGTCGCATATGTAGAATTGCTTGAAGGTATTACACATTTGATTATTTCATTTAAATTGTTTGAAAAACTCTGCACTCATTGGTGTTAAGTATCGAATTGAAAAGGTCATATATGTAAGAATTGGCAAGTGGACAAGCGATAAAGTGATTTTCATCGCATTGATTTAGTCAAGCATAAGTCACGCATATAACATGGATGATTACATTAAATGACATTTTGCAATAAATTTTTGGGAAAGTCGACTTAGTGCATTGTCGCACGGAGCGAATTGAATTGAACAACCATGTTGTTTCGTTCAATGAATGCTCATAAATTAAATATAATTCCAGCAGAAAATGAAATTAAGATTATATGTTAAGGGCCTGGCCACACTAAAAGCTTTCTTATCATAACAAACCGTGATTCACTATGTACATGAATTCCTTTTGGAAACTCTAAAAAGCGGCAGGCCTTTTGGCTCATTTTTTTTCAGTTAGGAATTCATTGAAACTCACGTTTTTTTTTGTTGGGATAAAAAAAGTACAAAGAACTTTCTTGTGTGGCCAGGCTCTTTCATATCTGATCAAATGTCTTTTTGGCTTTTTTAAATATATATTTTGTAAATATTTGCACAAAGACGACGACCGTGGCGGTGCCGGTCCGGGTTCAAGTCCTGGTAAGTCAAAATATTCCTTTGATATATGCATGTAGTTGTTTAAATAAATTTCTTTTGATGCTATCGTTCAAGCGTTATCATAGTTTCTCTATTGTGCACAGGTTTCCCGTAAGATTTCGTTGTCAAAAAAAGAATACTATTAGGTCATTATGTATGCTATCTTTCGCTTTTTTTTTCATAAATAAATGTACAGAATGGCAAGAGTGGGGAGTCTGGACGCAATGCAGTGACAGTTGTGGAGGTCGTCAACAGCGCAGTCGGGTTTGCACGGAGGGGAGCGACGATTGTGAGGGATTGAGTGAAGATGAACGTGGTTGTAATACCATTATATGCCCAATTACTGGTGAGGTTTCATTTGTTGCTTTATTTCAGTCTTCAATAGAGCTTCACATCAAGTGTTGCTTGTTACATGTTAACCGCGTTATGATCTTGAAACGGAATCCAGGATAAAGCGCAAAATAAAATATCTTAACCACGCATATGATCCCAATTTTAACTTAACCCACTCGGCAAGGGTCGTTCATAGTACGTCCCATTCGTACGTTACGTTGAGAGTATGATCTACTTAGGGCCCGTAAGTTTTCCGGATTTATTTTTACGTCCCGCGTCAGACTCGGACGCGACGTCCATGCAACGCATTTTCTACGTCTGCGACGTATAAGGGTGTCTGGAAAACACTCAAACTCAAACGTCCGCTCAACGTCCATGGACGTCTTGACGAAAGGGAAGGGCTACAACCGGCTGTGTGTAGTAAAAAAACGCATTCAAAATAATGTAGTTATCTCACCACATAACCTCACTTTCTCCCTCTTACAGATCCCGAAGGCATCTGGAGCACTTGGCAATCATGGGAAGAATGTTCGCAATCGTGTGGGGCCGGAACACAAGTTCGATCGAGAGAGTGCGTTAATTTCACTGACCAATCTTTGGCCGATGATTCGTGTATTGGAGGGGACATGCAAAGCCGTGAATGCAATAGTTTCCCGTGTCCAGGTAATGTTTAGTGCATCTTTTCCTAAATTATTTTTACTTTGCCTAAATTGATATTTGAAATGGTAAGAGGGCCTCGTATTACATATTCTAAAAAACAAGTTGCATTAACTGACACAGGATCCGGAACGAATCTGTATAGCGTATACAATATATAAAAAAATAAAGGTGATTTTTTTATTTCAAGATGGCGGAAGACGTTGTAACACTGGTGTTCTCACTGAAAGTGCGTATTGTCGTTGCTCGGAAACCATGAATGGCCAAGTTCTCTCCATCGACAACCTCCCCTTAGAAAATGTAACAATTACACCTCAGGGCGCACCATACGCCGAATTGGCATCTTCCATTGTTGGGGGATATTTCACTTTGGAGGGGGCATGTTCAGGCGATTGGTATACCTTTGGAAGAGATGGTTTTGTATCAGTCGATGTTCAATTGACTGAATTGTCGCAGATTGTATTATTAGAGAGATTCGGTAAGCATTTATCAAATGTGCTCGATTAATTTCGTATCATAAGTTGCTTCGTATTTAATATTAATGTAAAATCATTAAATTGACATTAACGTACTGTTGTAATACTTGATGTTTTGAGGGCAATACGTTAATTGCTAGACCTGAGGGCATGTTTATACAGAATGTTAACGTAATTAAATATAGATTTCCATACATAATACAGTATATCTTCATTTAATTGCTACTTAACATGTGGTTTTTGTATGTTTGGATATTATTTATACGTATATTGTTTTTCTACCAGTTCCACTTCGGTTGGTGACCGTTCCAATGCGCAACGTAGTCAGCGTAACGGGGGATCGAATTCAGCTTTGCTGTGAAGCATCGGGTGTACCACCTCCTGATTATTACGAATGGTATCTCAGTTTGATTTCGTATCATGAAATTAATTACTAGTAAAATTTAATGATACTGATTTTATCGCGAATAACATTTGCTGACATTGTGGTGAACTTTATTTTCAAATTGAATAATTACGAAACAGGCTTGAATATTCCATATATATTTGTTTGGGTTAAAAGATAACTGCATTACAAATTACTCTTTATTACAAGGTCAGGATGCATCGCTTAAAGAAATGATAAGGAAGGGCTATGATGCAATATTTTTGTGTATTGCACCCGAACTATTTTCCGATTACACTCCAAAAATCATGTTTCAATAATTAAACAATTAAAATATGAATAAATGTATAAATAATTGATTTTACATGGATAATTTTCTTATCCCAGATGATTTATAAGCGTTACATTTCCTTATCGACCCTGATTGTCAATATTATTTAATATATTATATTATCGTCCACTATGACATGGCAATTTTTTCAGTAACGTTTTTGATTGTTATTCTATGTAATAAAGGGAATACAATATTCAGATTCAATATTGTTAGGCGTTCATCGCACTCAGGGGTCAAATTGGATGCACTCAGCCTTCGGCTTCGATGCATACAATTTGACCCCTTCGTGCAATAAATACCTAACAATATTGAACCTTCATAAGGTATTCCCATATTAATGTCATTCGATTGAGATCAACTGTTCTGCAACAAATATCTAAAGCATGTTTCATTAGGATGAAGGATGGCGTTTATGTGGCGGATGGAGGTATACTGACAATAGATGAAACATCACCTGAAGACACCGGGATGTACACGTGTCGAGCCAGCAACGATTACAGCGCCATTACATCGCCTATCGTCACGGTTCGAGTCAATGGTATGTTATAAACATGCATTCTGTAAATATAGTTTATTTCTATATTGAGCTCTATGGGTTAATAAAACAGACATATATGTATGAAGTCTGTAAATGGTATGTTTCATTTAAAAATCGCTTGCAGCCCTATATGAAGAACATTATTGCACCGAGCTTTGAGCAATCGTGCTAATCATCTGATGCCCTTGTCGGTCTATGGATACTCCCATGTAATATAAATATATACATTTATTGCATGGTCAGGGTGCATCGCTTAAAGAACTGATAAGGAAGGGCTATGATGCAATATTTATGTGTATAACACCCGGACTATTATCCGATTGCACTTCAAAAATCAAATTTTCATGATAAAACAATTAAAACATGAATTCATGTTTAAATAATTGATTTCACATAGATTATTATCTTATGCAAGCTGATTTAAAGGCGTAAATTTACATAATCAACCGTGATTTAAAATATAATTAAACATGTTATATTATCGCCCACTATTACATGGCAAAAACATTTCGGTTACGATTGTTTATGCTAGTCCCTGTAATAAAGGGAATACAATATTTAGATTCCTTTAGGGGTCAAATTGGATGCACTCAGCCTTCGGCTTCGAAGCATCAAATTTAATCCCTTCGTGCAATTAACACCTAACAATATTGAACCTTCATAACATATTCCCATAATAACTGTCTTGTTGTTATAAATAGTTATTCTTAATCCTGTATTAAGTCCGAAATACAATTTATGTTTAGATTCACCAGATGGCTATTGCGACCCAACCCCACTGCCAAATATTCAATTATTACCGAGCGGATGTACATATATGGGTTCGAATGAAATCGACCAAGGAGCCTGTCCAGGCACGGCTTGCTATGGTGGTGAAATAAACGAATGTATGCCAGTATCAACTCATTGTTGCACCGAATTCACATTTGATTCTGTAGCAATTGAATGTGGTGATTATTTGTTCGATATGCGTCGAGTGACATCTTGCGGGTGTGGCAGTTGTGAACCCACTGCTCTCACTGTGTATGGGTTTGCTGGTGGTTTAGATGGAACTCCTCTACAAAATGGTTCCATATTCCTGAATGGGGACTTTGTTACTAACACCTCAATGTATGGTGACTTTGTTCTAACAGTTGACAGAGGAATTACACATGTATCACTTCTGATAGTTGATGGCATGTCAAACTCATTTCTCGATTACTCACATGTTTTTGAAATGCCATCTGAAACCGTTGATTCACACTTTGTACAAGCTAACATGCTAACTCGGGAACATGTATTTGAATTCGATTCACGAAGTGGAGATAGCTTAGACTTCGATTCAACTACACTTGATATTCCCGCCAATTCATTTTATTCGATCGATGGACAACAGTACTATGTAAGTATAATTTTAGATGAAATAAAAACAAATTATGTGATTTATCATTTTCATTGCAATACCCAACACTTGTTGTCTGTTTTATGACTTTTTCTTTTACCTGTGCTAGATAGAATTATAATAAAAAGGGTTGCGTGCAGCTACATGTTAAGTTGCGGAACATCGTGTGCCATAATGTGTTGCAAAGTGTCACACAATTATAGATCCATGTTATACAATTGAATAATGCTACAAAATCAGTGCCATCATAATGAAATAATCCTTCGGCCACCTGCAAATTCTTACATTAATGACCAATTTGAAGTCAATGTCTCCTTTCTCGAAACGTCAGTTTCAGATTCAACACAATGTTGCATGGAGCGCTTCAATTGTAATGTATATTAAAGATTATATGTAATTTTAGTTAATTAATTGGTTTTGTTAATCAAGGGTATCGTCACTGCAGCCATTACCTCGATTGATCCTGTAAATCAGGATGAAGTAACATCGGCGCCTGGATTTAATACAATCAATAGTGAAGGAGATAGTGCTCAACTGATATCATATGGTGAGTTGTAATGTTTTATTCTAATAAATTTGACATTATTTTGCCGAATGATTAAAAGTAAATATAGATACTCATAAATTAGTCCGTGCACTGTTTTCCTGATAATATGTCAACTATATTTCACGTTTTACAGCCATGGGCACGAATTTTGTTATTCAAAATGAGAATAATATTTTATTTCACGCATTGCATCACAATAACAATACATTTTAGGCATGTTTGCGATGGTTTTCGAAGACAGCATAGGGAATAGACTGTCAATACCCGGCGAGATCACAATTGAAACCACGTTTCCTTCGTCTGTCGATGCCTCACAAGTACGCCTCTGGATGTGGAATCCAACAACTGGATCGTGGGACCAAATGAGTGAATTAATGCCTGTTGAAAACGATTCTCGAAGACGTAAGCGCCAAAATGGACGCGTACCATACTTTGGGTCATTAAGGGGGCTAACTATCTCTAGCGCGTGGGTAAACTTTGATTGGATTGCAGATGAAACCTGTGTTGTTAAAGTTCGTACTTTTTCATCTGATTCCTTTTTGGAGCAGGAACAACTACCATTCAGTGACATTTATGTAGCATATGAAGAAGAACCAGGCGATGGTCGTAGCGAACCTAGTTATTCTTTATCCTCGGTCTCTGTTGATACTGACTCTGTTGGAAATGGCTATTGCATCGCTATTCCGTGCTCAAGCACACGTTTCCGAGGTGGAATCAGTCGCGAATATAGGGGGTACATATTTGCCAACTATAGAGGGCTAGCACTTAAGCCGACTGAGATGCCGAACAATGGTCTTGCTAACACTGTCATTGATTTGAATGATATTCTTGATTACCAAATTGAAGGTAACAAAATCAGAGTGAGATTTGATCAGCGGTCGCTTTATAGGGCCGGTCACATTGCGGGTCCTTTTTTCGATTATGCGGGAAAATGGAGATATTCACCTATTTGTTCGAATGCTGGTTTTGACCAAAACCACTTTCGCTTCAGCTTAGATTCGTGTTTAAATGATAATGGTCGAAACATGGCGATCTTGGATGGTGATAATATAGCTAACACGAGGCTTTGGTATGATATTAGTAGTAATCCTGTTCCTTGGTCCTATTCAACATGCTATGCCAAGGTAAAAGCCCCTCATGGTACCATGATAAAAGCCTCATCATATAAAGCAGATGATACTCATCCCTCGTTCGCATCCGGCGACAACCGTTATGGAGTCGTGGAAGACTGTTCGATCGACGGGGAGGTTTGCATTCAGCTTCGACCACCTGGGTTTCCAGCACGATCAGCAGGTGAATTTGTTGGTCAAGAAGAGTTATTTACTACTATAACCATATCAACACAAGATGGTGACTACCCAATAGGTGGTATCAATGCAGCGCTGCTCAGTCTTGGGAGTCATGTTCAGGATGATGTGACCGTGGGTGACTATGAATTTCGGGTGCGTTTAGTTTGATAAAAGCATGCTTTTTGAATCATCTGTTCATATGAGCAAAATATAGTATGCAGATGAGTTGAAGTAATATTTAAAAAAACGCAGTATTGTTTGAACATTTTTATACAATATAATGACTATATTCCTAACTTGTTTAAGTCCTTGAAGTTCTTCATATAATGTTTCACACAGCTTGATATGACGTCAGTAGGATATGGAGAGCTTTATGGAATTTATTGCTATAACGGACCAGATGGGACCAGTTATCGAGACGTTGAGGAGATTGCAAAGAACCGATGCAAGCGACGGGAAGGATGGGCTGTCGAGTTTGGAAATGGTAGAAATAATGGATTGTATCCAAGTTGTGGTTTATATAAAACATAATTTACTTTTAATCAGTTAAAACACTGGATATGATTATGAAACATAACATTTTAAAATTATACTAATACAATGCAATGTGTGTATGTTTCTGTAAGGTAAAAGTTGGCAACAAAAATGAGCGTCGGTATTGTGCATGACCCATAAAATATTCAATTGCTTTTTTTTTCGTGGCATTTCCGTAGGTTTTCATGGTCGGATTGACGTTATAGTGTTGATAGAATCAAATCTTATGGCGGAATCCGTTGTGGTTACGTTTATGCAGGATCTATTTGCTGAAATTATTTTTGAGGACAGTAATACACGATTTGCGTTTGTTACGTTTGCAAGTAGCCATAGTAACTTCCACTATGTGATTTCGGGCCTGTGGTCATCTGTTGCCTGGAATCCTGAATATCTAATTCGACATTTAACAGGCTCATATGATTTTACTTGGTATTGGAGATCTCATACCGTGTTTCAAAGGGCACACGAAATGTTTTATTTATACGGAAGGTATGGAGCTATTTTTTTCAGACCAAATAATATATTTTAAAGCAATTCTATAGTTTCTTAATTCTTAACTCTTATTGCGTTTTTTTTATTCGAAAGATGGATTATGGTTTTAGTTGATATTTTGGAAAACATTAAAATCTGTAATTTTCCCTTATGTTTTACGTTATAAACATTCATGTACAGGACGGATGCAAGAAACTTTGTTCTTTTGATAAGCAATGGCATAGGATCTACTAGTGACGCAGCGAATGTTCGTCAAATGTTTACCGAAGAGCCTGTCACAGCAAGGTTGTTTTTTGTGAATTACGAAATCTGTGTTTTTATGGTGTTTCTCAATACTTTATATTTAAATTATGTTCAACCTGTAGTCAAATTGGTTATCATACAGTACACTGTAGATTAACAGATCCCCCTGTATGCTCTTTTCATTTCAAACATCCTTGAAAGACTGGAACTGAATAATAAATCTAAATCATTTATATTGTTGTTGATTTATTTAGGATTATTGGTATAAATACAGACCCTTCCTCAAGAGGACTCTTCGCTTATACCGAAGGACCTGAAGACCAGTTCAGCATTACTGATCCCAATGTTGCCCGGGATGTTGCTCATATCCTGCAATCGTCGTCTTCAGATTGAATCATCGGGATTAAATAATGAAATGTTGTTTCCATATATCATATACCTTATCAGTAGTAAAAACAGGCTCGGAAATATTGTATCGAGCAATATTGCACTACAGTATTGTAAATTTTAATACATATAGATTATCCTTCACAAAAATTCATTTGTTTGTTTATATACACTATATATCTGTAAATATTGATTTAAGATTTATTTGTGAGTGCATGCTTGCTTTAGCATGATTATTCGCTGTTTATTTTAATCGTTGTCAATTGTATAGTGTACTTGACTCTTATGTTTATTTCAATTACATACTGACTGTTATCTATGTTTCATAATTTGTCAATGAAAATATATTATTGTTTGATGTTGTTGTCACAGTTTTATTTCAAATTGGCATTTAATCAATAATAAGCAATTTGCAACTGCAATCGGAAACACTCTTATACCAATATCTTTATAAATAGGTAGCTATTCTTTTTAAATGCATGAATGGCTACTTATGAAAGATCCCAAATGCTTCACACTTTGGTAAAGCAAATACAATTTTAAATGAGGATTTCACAATCACATGTATAATAATGTACGAATCATTGAAGACAAAAATACAGACCTTGAAAATGTTGACATTATCACGATTTTGTTTTGGTTTTCTTCTGTATTTTCCTCAATCTGAAATCAAGATTATTTTACTGCTCGTTATATCTAGATAGTATTGCTATCAATATCTATTTTTTATTTCTTACACTAAACAATCGATTGAAAATGTATAAAAATTCGAACTTAATTATACCTGCACTGTCTATTTTTACCAATTAAACGCATTGAATTTAAGTAAAGTGTTGTTTCCCATACATATTTAAACTCCCGTTATACATGATAAAAATACAATTTTATAATCACACTTGAAGTGGGAATTCAACATTGAAATATGTACGCTGAGTGTATATATAAGCTCTCACATTACACAGTCATGGCGCCTATTGTTAAATTACACGCCATTATGATGTTGTCTACTAAACTTGCCAGTCGATTAGAATTACATCAAAAAGATTTCATAAATATTAAAAAGATGCACCGCATTGTCAATATTTTCAAGTAGCTATTTCATTTAAATTCGTAGCTGTTTTTGCATGTTATCACTCTTTGTTATGATTTCTTTGCTAAGTATTCATTCGTAAATTACCAGTGTATTACCTGATCATCATTTTTTGTATATAGGTATATAGGCCCTCGTAAAAATAAATCGTACGTTTATTTTATAAATTATATGCTATTGAAACCATTTAATATTAACTGAACCAATTCAGATATTGGCGCAGAGTCCATGCAAATCATGTTAATTAAGCTTTACAAAACGAGACCCTATGTTTTATTTTAAGACATATGGATGCAGGATGATTGTTGTTAATATAAACAATAGAGCAAAAGGCACCAAAAGACACTGGCATATATATATCCGGTGAGAAAGGACTAGCCAAAATATATTGCAAAGTGTCACATGATCATAAAGACATGTTCTATACTTAAATAATGCTTCAAAAGCTATAAGATCACAATAGAGATTTCATTTGGCCACTTGCATATTCTTATATAAATGACCAATTTAAAAACCATCAATGTATCTTTATTTAAAACATCGATTTCACACTTAACACAATGTTGCACGGAGCCCTTCGATTGTCATATAGTCAGGGCTTGAGTCAATGTTATGTATGAATATGCAATCTGTAAAAACTTCGAGGCGATTTAAAAGTTTTACTTAAGGGACATAATAAACTAACCGGTAAATTGCTCATGAATCACACATGAATCACTTTTGATTGTTAATAGTGTTTACAATACCACGAGAATACCAATAAGATTGTGAATCACACATTGGAGATCGGTTCAACTTTGGTTCGACTTCCACTGATATTCGTGAAAATTGATTTTATTCGATCGATGGACAGCAATACAACGTAAATCGTTCCCAGTTAGTTGTTCACCATGCCCGACATATAAAGTTTCACTTATTTTATGGTACATATACTAAGATTGAGACTTTGAAATGTCGTCCATCATTGCGTAGTGGTAATGCTATATCATTTTAAAAGAGTAAAGGCTTGTTCTGTACTGCTTCAATTTGTGCTCAATGCTTGATTGAAAATGAGATTCCCCACAAGCTCACAACAAGCTATTGTTTTTTAAATCCAAATTATGTATATATAATATGTATAAGATCTTACATTCAGATTTGCCACTATGTCTTGCCCTTGTTACTGCTATGTACAAGCAAGTCCACAGTTACGAAGAAGCCATGAAAACCGGTAGTGGCGGAGAAAAATCACTTATGTTAGAGCACACACTTCATACTTTAGAAGTTGTCCCAATCGGTTAGAGTTAGAGCATTTTCTCAAGTTAACATATGTTTTTTTCTATATTTGTGCGTTCGTTTTATACAAACTTAACACAGCCCCAATCGGTTAGAGAAAAGGGTAATGGTCATATCGGGCTCCTAACATCACGAGATGGCCGCTCATGGCAACCGAGAAAATTTTGTGCGCGAAATGTGCAAGGAATATATATTGAAAAACAGTAAGATGTAGCATGGCAAACATTGCTGTTGTAAAGGCTGTAGAGGTAGAATATTCCTAAAATGTATATACTGAGCGAGTTTTATATAAACTGATGTTCAAACATTGTATCAAAGAATGAATATCAAATCTTGATAATTTATGACATGATTGAAGTAATATGCCGGGCATTATCACCCGGTTCATATCTCTTTTGATATTGCCCAGTAGTAACGGCGCTAATTATTTTTTACATTACACAAATATGGTTTATGTAATAAAAAGAACAAGGTCCTCAAAAGCCATACCGAATTGTTATTGGCCCACGGGATATAGAAAATATTTGCCCACGCCCTCGGGCTTTGGCTTTACAACCCTTACTTCGAGCCTTGCATAACGGTGGCTATGTAAATTTGGAACGAGATATATATCAGCTGCTGTTCCTGATTAATTTGCTATATTATCACAAGTTCGTAAAGCTGATTCATATGTTGCATAGGTACCCATTGTACCCCAGCACAAACTTCCCTCAGCATACTTCAAATGTCAACCGTGCACATGGCAAACTCAACCACTCATACTTTTTCATCCATAGCAACGAATAACAGAAAAGCAGTTCAACCATTTGCATGTGCTGTTGCGGTAAGCGGCAATCGAGCCACCATCACTACCAAGTCAAATGGGTCCCAATTTGTTCAAAGTAGACATGAGAGTGCTGGATGGAGAAGGGTGAACACATGGAGGAAGTTAATGATTATACATATACACAGCAGAAGGAACACACAAAAAGGTTTGAGAAAAGGGGAAAATATAAATGGTTGAAAATCTATAACCCAACAACCGTCTAAAAAAATCATTTCATATAAACTATAAACCGGTTAATAACACCTTTTATCTATAGCTGACTACCTAAGTACCACAAATTCTGATTTATGCTATATATGTAATGAATAAGGTTGTGCCTGAATACAAATGAGCGAGTCTTTGATAACTACGTTTTGGTAATCTAACCGGGTTGATCATTTTTGGTTATTATATTCACCAAAATATCAAAACAAACTATTTTCACAATGATTCTTATCTTTATATATAAATTGGCAACCACAAGTGATGTATAAAACTAGAGACAATTCGAGCCTAGCCCACTCGGCAAGACGTCCACGGACGATGAGAGGACTACCTACTTTGGGCTCGTATTATTTTTTTCCGGATGTCTGTATTCGTCGCGGACGTAGAAAAGACGTTGTTCTAACGTCGCGTCCGAATCGGACGTAGTAATTACATGCTACGGACGCCGAGACGTAAAAGGACGTCCTGAAAACATACGGGCTCAAAGAAGGTGGTCCCCTAAATGTCACGTCCAAACGCAACGTAATATGGGCGACACTTGTCGAGTGGAAAATATCAGTAAAATACCAATGCTCTGGCAACTCATGCACCAAACTTTACAAAGGATGTGATCGTTCGCCCCAACACACTGTGGTATAAAACGACTGGGAGGCTGCGTCTATAAAACAAATAGCGACGACGCCAAGAGTGCTATATAGACAATGTAACTTAGTATGCAATCAGCGGTATACGGCATGAAGGGCATAAGGACTGGAATCAAAAGTCTTTAATTAAAAGTCATTTCCATCTGGTTTTTCTGCATAAATAGACAAGGTACAAGGTATTTGTCTTAACATTCTACCTGAACTCGCTGATAATACTGTTTACAAGCATTTCTTCCCAACCTCGCTCGCATAATCAATGTATCGCTACTGAATTTTGATATACCCATCACTCTCAAACACGCTATTCGTTGACCCCTATTTAAAATTACCGACCTATTTCCAACCTCAGGTTGGTATATAAACTGGCCGAATACCTTGTTTCGAAACGCATAAATGTTTTTTTCGAATGCATAACCTTTTTGAAAAAATCAATCCGCTTACCGCAGGTTCTATTCTATAGAAAGTGCCCTGTTAAAGATCTTAAGCGACTTTTTGGCAGAAATCGAGAAATTGGTAGCCCTAGCAAACCTTTAGCGCACCTTTAACTCAATGGACTACTCGATTCTTGTCAATAGCCTGTACACAAAATTGGAAATCGTGGTGATGCGCTGTAGTCAAACCTTGACAAGCACTTTCAGTACACTGAAATAAATACTTATTGTACGATGCCGTCAGGCTAGACTAAAGTAAACCTCCGGGGTCGGTTCATAGACCCCTGTTGTTTACATTCAATGTTACACCCCTCGCCAGCATTGACGGCAGACAAAGTGTATATTATTTTTGTAATGTTAATGATACTCCGTGTATTATATATCATTTGACCCGAAGATTATCACGAATAGCGTCATACATGACCTTGAATCGTGTATTGATTCGGTGAAGCGGTGGATGAAATGTCATATTCTGAACGTAAATGAGGAAAATTTCTAGTTTTATATGTTTGGATTCCCTCATTTGACTCTCTGGAATAATATAAGTATCACTAGGTGACAGTATAATTCCCTCTACCCCACAACGTTAACAATCTAGGCGCGTTTTCCGATCGAACGGACGCATGTTGATAGCCTCCTTTCAAGATAACCTAAAGTGTAGCACGCCTACCGACTATTTAGAATGCATCAATTAGGCTCATTTTAAAAGCACCTCTGTGTTATTACACCTCATTTCTAATTAACTCGTTACAATGACTTCCGATCGATTAAAGAGTAAACTTCAAGTGCTTGGTTATCATCTACAATCGCCTACATAACGGAGCACCAGAATATCTTTGGAATTGTTTAATCCAAAATAATTAAACTCGCATTCATAGGTCGTCTCGTTATTCTCAGAGCTATATAAACGTAAACTATACGCAACGATTATGCAACAACTTTTACATTTAACTTTGCAGCATTAGTTTTTTCAGGTGTAGGAAAATAAATTCAGATTATTCCGAATAAGTGTTTAATTCTAGTCATCATGGACAGATACAGTATCTATTGGGTTAACAAATGATTTACATGTTTTTATAATTTTGTTTTCACATGCATGTTTAGAGTTGGTGTCAGATTAAGCAATTTATAAGAATGTTAAATAAAGATAGAATGAATACTGAAAACATACATTCAACTTTAAGTCAAATGGTTTGCGTTTTGCATAAAAATCTAATAATGATCTTAAATCTAAATATAGAATATTCACAAGATGAAAATGCAATAAACATGTTGCAAGTTATAATTGCGTGGCTGCAAAATACACGGATGATTAACCAATATAGGATGGTCTTGTTCAGATTGCTTCAAATGAACAAACAAATTTTACTGACTAAACGATTATCAACTCTAGACAAAGCGATGGCTAAGTGCAATTAATAAACAAGAAATACAATATACAATATATGTTATTTGAATTTATAAACAACTCACTTTCATGCAATTGTTTGTACAACTCTTGAAATATAATCATTAGTAGAATCAAACATTATTCAATTAAGAGCAAATTAGGAAAATATTCCTAGATGAGACCTAGCTAACGAATAGTTCATTGGCATACATGTAAGCATTATTGGATTTGCAAAAATGAAAACAATATATTTATAATGTTCAATAAAAATAAAATAATTGCACTCTGACAAAACGTCTCCGAATACTATATGTGTTTACATTCGTTCCATGAATAAAATTTAATTAGTTTTATTAACGGTTCGAGCTTAACTTTAAACAAGCCATTTCAATTGAAGCCTAAGATTGAATTGTTGTTTATCCTAAGTTTGTGGTTGTAAAATGTTTGCTACTTCAAATGCCACTTCAAAGACAACGTCATCAGTGAGTATAAACTGATCATCAGGCCCTTCGGTGTAAATAAACGTTCCATATGTATTCGCATTATTTGTATTAATACCGATTATTCTACAACATAATGAAAATAAAAGATAGAAAATGATTATGTATGCTTTTGATGATATTTGTATCATGATGAAAAATAAAATAAAACTAGTTAATATTGTAATAAACACAATATAAATGAATATGTAAGTTCATTTATATGTTATATGAAAACAATACAAATTCTTATACAACTAAATTAATATATTATTTACAATAATATAAAATGGATTATATTTCATTTCTCAAAAGCTAATATGAAGCAGTGCATTAGCATGTATAATTAGGGTGGTTTGGTATTTTCTCCTTTTGGTTACCTTGCTGTCACAGGCTCGTTGTTGAACAGGTTGCGCACCAATTCTGGGTTATCGTCCGTTACACCGCCATCGGAGATGAGTAAAATATAGTTGTTTGCCCCTGCCCTGTCAAAGAAAGACTAAGAATATTTAATTTAGAATTTTATTTATTTACATACATCAAAATAATGTCGTTTCCTTTGCTCATGAATTCGATTTAAGTTAGTCTTATTGTTTTGATAGGTTGTATTGGTCTTAAATATAACTGTTAACACATCGGATAAATAGTGTTTTGATATCTTTTATAATACATAAATAAAATGGGGATGTACCTCTCCTGTTCATTGAGCATGTCGTATGCGTTGTTAAAGGCGTTTTCAGGTATTGTATATTCACCATTGGTAATATTAGATAGGGTGTTTAAGATATCTTGAGGATTTGACGCATAAGATGAAACAAGGTCAAAGTGTCTCGTTATATATCTGGGATAAGACCCCGCAAATGTTATCAACGCTATTCGTGTAATGCTGTCTTCAAATCTAAGTTCCTCCAGTAGATTTTGCATGAATTCAATGACACGATATCGTACGTTTCTCATGCTTCCAGATGTGTCCATTATCAGCACAATGTCGATCAAACCAGCATAAACTAAACAGATTATTAAAAAATAAACAATGATTGGTCAAACCAAAAAAAAGTATTTCAACATAAATGCAATTCAAAATATATTTTACATTTTTGCGCATGATCAATGATTTGTAGAAAGGGATCGAAACTAAAAACCGTGAAACAATGTATTCAAACATGATATCAAACCTTAATCGTTACATAGAAAACATCTAAAATTGGTAGATAAGATCAAACCTCTTCCAAACTCAACAGCCCATCCGTCTCCGCTTCCACAACGATTCCGTGCTACTCTCTCAACGCTATATGGATCTGAGTCTCCCCAATTACAATGAATTCCAAACGAATCTCCGTTCACAATCGATGGCATATGAAGCTGTGCGGAAATATACAATAACAAATGAATTGCAATCGTGCTAACAATATACTACATATAAACGTACATACTTATTTTAGACATAACTAACAATTGTAAATAGGATATATTAATTTTATGACATTTAAAAGATAAGTTGAACTATATTTTGCACCTGAAATACATCGCCTCCGACTGTGACATCATCTCGTACATGATTTCCATTAATGAGCGCTTCGTTGATAGATGCTATTTGGTAGACGCGGTTCAGTGTTTCTATTGTAATTAACGTAAATGCCTCTTCCCGACTAACATTTTGAATTGCAGAGTACCCTGGAAACCCCGGTGGTCGAATCTGAATGCACACCTCACCGTCGATTGAACAGTCTTCCACAGATCCATAGCGTGTATAGTTAGGTGTAAAGGAGGGGTGATCTTCATCTGCTTTATAGGATGTGGCCTTTATCATAGTACCATGAGGGGCTTTAACCTTCGCATAACATGTAAAAAAGGACCAAGGAGCTGGATTACGACTTATGTCATACCAAAGTATAGTGTTTGCTATGTCACTACCATCGACTCTATCCATATTTCTATCAAGATCATTTAAACATGCTGGTTCTAAACTAAAGCGAAAGTGGTTTTGATCGAAATTAGCATTAGAACAACTGGATGAATACATCCATTTCCTCTCCCAATCATAAAATGGACCTTCAAAATGGCCGGTACTGTAGAGAGACCGCTGATCAAACCTCACTTTTATCTTGTTATCTTCAATTTGATAATCTAAAATATTATTCAAATTAATATCGTCATTAGCAAGACCGTTATTCGAAAGCTCAGCTGGCACTAATTGAAACCCTCTGTAATCAGCAAATATATATCCTTTATACTCTCGACTGATTCCACTACGGGTACGAATACTAGAACATGGAATTGCAATGCAGTAGCCATTTCCTACAGAGTCAGTATCAACAGGGACCGAGGATAAGGAATAACGGGGTTCGCTGCTACCATCTTCAGTTTCCTCAAATGCTGCATAAATGCGACTGAATCGCAGTTGCTGCCCTTCCAAAAAAGAATCGTCAGAAAAGGTACGGACTTTAACAATACACGTTTCATCAGCAATAACATCAAAGTTAACCCAAACACTAGAAATAGTTAACCCTCGCAATGTCCCGGAATATGACGCTCCTCTGCTTTGACGCTTGCGCCTTTGCGAATCATTTTCAGAAGGAACTAATTGATCCTTTTGGTCCCATGATCCACTTGATGGATTCCACGTCCAGAGGCGCACTTGTGAGGCATCGGCCGACAAGAAAGTTTCCAATGTTATTTCGCCAGGTATTGACAGTCTATTGCCACCAATATCTTCGAAAACCATCGCAAACATACCTAAAATGTATCGAATTTTTTAATGTTGTGTATTGTCAGAGCGTTTAATGATGTCACATAGGTGTCAAGCAATGATCCCGCGTATTTATAATAGTAAATAATCAGAGCTCTAAATTTATTGAACAGGGTGTATATTATTTAAATATCAAATGCCAAACTTACCATATGATATCAACTGAGCACGCTCTCCTTCATTGTCAATGGTATTGAATCCGGGTGCCGAAACAACCTCTTCTTGATTAACAGGATTAGTAGTTGTTATACCTACAGTAACGAAACCCTGTGATAACACAGTAAAAGGAATGGTATTATTTCAAATTTATGCATTATATATTTGTGGCACATTCACAGAAAACCTCATTAAAAAATATAAACAATCTGTTTTTCATAACAATGAAAACAATTATATTCTATATTTTGCTCATTTGTTATGTAACAATCATACTCACATTGTATTGCTGTCCATTGATTGAATAAAATGAATTTGCTGGAATCTCAAGTGTAGTTGAATCAAATTCTAAGCTATCTCCACTACGAGAATCAAATTCAAATTCATGTTCTCGTGTAAGCATGTTGGCTTTTACAAAGTATGAATCAACTTTTTCAGATGGCATTTCAAAAACGTGAGAATAATCAAATAATACGCTCGACAGACTATCAACAATAAGAAGTGAAATATGTGAAATTCCCCTGTCCACCGTCAAAACAAAATCACCGTTTATTGACGTGGTGGTAACCAAATCACCATTCATGAATATGGAGCCATTTTGGAGGGGAGCTCCATCAAAGCCCCCAGCGAACCCATATACTGTAAGAGCATGTCGTTCACAAGTACCACACCCACAAGAAGTCACACGTTGCATGTGAAACGTATAATCACCACAATCAATTTGAACTGAATCAAATGTGAGTTTGGTACAGCAATGAGTGGACGATGTCATACATTCGACTATCTCACCGCCATAACAGGCAGTGCTTGTGCATGTTCCTTGATCGATTTCGTTTGATCCCATAAACGAACAGCCGCTTGGTAAACGCTGAATATTTGGCAGAGGTGTGCGGTCACAAAAACCATCAGATGAATCTTTAAATATAAAAGACACACTTGACCCCAGTTATAAAATATTTTTTAAATACTGTGTATCCTATGTATAACACATCTACTTTACTTTTAGTTTGCCCATATTGAACTGATATATATTAAGTTATCGTTTTAATGTGAAAGGTATAATTGTTAGGCAATAAACTTGTGAGGCAATCTGCTTGGGATATCAACCCATTAAGTGTTTGTTTTTATTTTGTTTCATTTTTCACAAAGGCTATAATTTTTCTAGCTATCCATTTTGCATATTATAGTTATATATGCCAAAGCTTACATACCATTGATTTGAACTGTAGTGATCGGTGACATGATTGCGCTGTAATCATTGCTGGCTCGACACGTATACATGCCAGTATCATCTGTATCTGTTTGATTTATTGTCAAACTATCTCCACTCGCCACATAAATGCCATCCTTCATCCTTATTCAATAATCAAACTATTATGAGCTTCAGAGTGAAGATATACAAATATACAGAACAGGTGATGTAAAAGTGGACTTAATAAACATTTAATGCTGGCAATTATATCATCGAAACACTAGACATTGATGTATATAGTTTAACCATTTTCGTAAAACAAAATACGTGTTGTAACAAGTTAGTGCAACAGGTTTCCCAAATTAAGAGTGTTATGACATGAACAGTCTTTTACCATTCCAGTTAGAACGCACCATTCATAATGATCCGGCGGGGGTACGCCCGTGGCTTCACAACAAAGTTTGAGTGGGTCACCTGTTAAGCTAATCACGTTGCGCATTGGAACAGTTACTAACCGAAGCGGAACTGGAAACAGAATATATATGTTACTGATGAAATGTGTCAAAACAAAGTTAATGTGATAAGTAAAATACTGCAGTTTGATTTATGCCGAACAGTCACTGTTGTTCAAATAGATATCATCTTTGTTTATTTAAAACAATCAATTACCACTTGCACTTTACTCACCAAATCTTTCCAGAAAAACAGTCGATGATTGTTCAGTCAACTGGACATCAGTTGATACGTAGCCGTCCCTGTGAAATGTGTACCAATTTCCTAAGCATGTACCCTCAAATGTAAAATATCCTCCAAAAATGGACGATGCCAATTCGACGAATGGTACTTCTTGTGGGGTAATAGTTATGTTTTCCAATGGAAGATTTTCGTTTGAGAGAATCTGACCATTGATTGTATCCGAGCAACGACAGTATGAACAGTCTATGAGTGAACCTGTTTCACAAATTCTTCTGCAATCTTAACACAAAAACAATGAACTGTTATTTTATGGTTCATATATTCTTTAAATCATAAATTATTTATATTTTATAGAGTTGTTTTGAGAAATATGCCAGCTAAAAAGCCAAAATTGAGATTAAACATCATACTGTATCATAGATAAGTCACCAAACTGAATGATGCAATCTGAATCTAAATACAAATATGGTGTATACCGACTATACACAATATTCAGAATAAAATAAAACAAATTTGGTATTACCGCCACAGGAAAAACTGTTACATCTTCGACTCTGTATAACCTCGCCTATGCACGAGTTATCAGCCAACTCCCGATCAGAAAAAGAAACACAATCTCTGGATCGAGTTTGCATTCCGCCTCCACAAGATTGGGAACATTCTTCCCACGTTTGCCAAGTGCTCCAGATTCCTTCGGGATCTGCACAAGAAAATAGCGAAAACACTATTATTAGTCAATAGCAATATTGTAAACGCTCTTCATGCATAATGAGGAGTTGAGAGTGAGCTTACTAAGGCAAAATATATCGGATCAAATAGGTACTTTTATATTTTATCCAAAACATATTTGAGTTTAAAAAATCAAAGCCTCCGATAGGAATTGAGGTATAGGCAGTATAGTAGTTGATCTTTTGAAACATGAACAATAAACCGATCAGACCTTAAACGTACCGTAATTAGGACATATTATAGTATCACAGTTACGTTCCTCACTGCTTGAGCCCTCACAACGTTCATGGTCTTCATTGCAAATGCGATATCTCTGTTGAAGGCCTCCACATATGCTACTGCAGTGGGTCCAGACGCCCCAGTTTTCCCATGGGTTCACTATGTATGTGGTACATAAATTTGTTGTTTATGTATAATCATTTTATGTAACAAAAAGTTCAACATAATATGATTCAAATTCAATATGATGATTTCATCCACTTAAACAAAAATACAAGAACAATCTGGTGTGAAATAAAAGAAAATAATCATTGTAATTATTTCACTCGTACATTTAGTGACAATGAACCTATAAATCCTAAACAAATTTATGAACAGACGTCTAAAGTGTTATGTTGATTTCGATTGAAAAAGCCTACCGGGAGGTGAAGTAGGTCCAGGATCATTAGCATCATCACCTATTATGTAAGGAAATGTCTTAGAAAAGAATTTAAAAAAAAACTATTTAAAAAAAGCATTTAATATCATTCAGTCAGATAACAGTTTATAATTTGAGTCACATCTACAATTTAAGATATCATTTGTTATACATTCGACAGAAATAATGTTTTTTTTTAATTTTCTATTTACATTTTGCGGTGTTACAGATTTGATACCTTCAAGTGATTTTATAATGATGTATGCAGCAATAGCTGCAACCGAAATTGCCAAAACAAGACCACCTATAATCACAACTTTCTTCCATCGTCTGCTAGAGGAACCTATGGTGACTTGATCTGTTTGGTCACCCCCTGTAATATAGCTTTTTAAATCAATAAAGATAGCTTGAAAAATAATGATCATGATTACTGACCCTTGGAATAGTCTAAATGTATTTAATCAACTCCAATTGACAAAAAAAGTATTCACATAACATAACCAAGTTTAGCTAAATTTATATTTGCTGCTATAAATGTAGTTTCTTATTGATACCACCTCTAAGGCTGCTTAGAAGATCTGGAGCCTCAGCACGTTTATGAAATACCATTCCGATGTCCCTTGCTGTTTGAGGTCGATCATCAAGAGTCTGAATAATTTAACATCCAATTGATATGTTGGGTTCAAATTTGACAAAACAAACATGATAACATTTACCAAGTAAAGCTTCGAAAACAAATAGATGGATAGCAATGCACCTTATATTGTTTAATGTTTCTCTCAAATAATAAGCTTTGATTTTCATTTTTCTGTAATGTACCGGAGATTTCTCCATTTATCTAAACTAATAGATCGACAATAGATAACCAAATACTAGTTGAAAAAGAAAATGAAGAAGGTAAACACTTTGGAATGAAACGAATATCAAAAAGACAAAAACAATGGTGATAAGCAAGAAAAAGGAAATACCTAATGTGAATATCGAATTGGACGGGCAAGAGATTTAACAGGTCCGTAAGTTTTTGTATCTAGGTGAATTAATCACAGAAAATGGCAAAGTCGAAGAAGCAATTGGCCAAAGAATCGAAATTGTAAGGAAATTGCGGACGGTACTGACGAACACCAAACTCTCAATAACACCTAGAATACGGTTCATTAAGTGCTATGTCTAGTCAACACTGATGTATGGGATGTAGATCTGGGCCATCAGCAAAATATCGCGACTAGAAGCAAAGGACGAGGTGTTACAATTCGCAGGAACGAGTAGGTCATTGCCCGACACCTTTCGCATTAGAAAGCAATCGTTTTTCGGGCACATCATGAGGCACAATTCTCCGCAGCGCGACGTGATCGAGGGCATGGTGGATGGCAAACGAGGAAGAGGGAGACCAAGATTGACGTGGAGTGAAACACAGTCTAATGGACTGGTCTCTCCTTCGTGGACGCCAAGCGTGCCACTTAAGACAGGAGAAGATGGAGATCCATGGCAGGCAACGTCAATCGACACGCTAAAAAGGTAAGGTACGATCAGCAAAGGCATTATTTTTGTTTATTCAAAAATAAATCTTACAGTAAATTCGGAGAGGTGGTGATTTTCTGGAGGTTTCGCCCCGCAAATTACATCGTCGCTGTCACTTATAAACGATTTAACCTAAATGATCCAAAATTATAAAACTGTCACCAAATTGTTTTACCAAAATACTTTTCATATAATATATTCAACATTTGAAATATTGACAAATAATTGCTTCTTAGATAACTAATTTGATCATTGCTTTTTAGAAACGATCATGCAATAAATTAAACACGTGATAAATATATAGCATGATACGTATCAGTTTATATAAAAAAAGTAACCCAAACAGCCCCCTCGATTTCCCGTTATTACCCCCGTTATTATCTCAATCTACCGCGACATATATACTCCATCAGCTATATAACTGGTTCTATATGTTTTCTTTTTTAATTACATTAAATATTTACAGTTTTCATAGGCTGTTATACAACAACCCAAAAGTGCTTATAAAGATATATTTCAATATGATATGAATTGTCAAGTCCATTTGTATCTTATGGCTTAAGACATCATACAAGAATTACTATTATGATAGGAAACTCATTATGATTTATGCATCCTTCCTCGTCCGATTATAATCATGTCAGAATTTAAACTTCTTGTATTTATCAGTATATTCTAAATTTGATTAAGCTCGATGATTCAATATCTTGAGTCAACATACCTCATTAAAATAGATGGTTCCAGTTCGATTTAAATTGACTTCAAAACTTGGTCTGGCCAATTCTTCCCAAGACTCATCATCATTTATTATTTTAAGGTCTTCCATATCTCTTCTTTATGTTTCTCCAAACTCAAAATTAGTATGTATACTCGTGAGGGATTGTTTAATAACAACTTGTTACTGTTAGAAAATATCTTGATTATATAGTTTAACAAAATATCTATAAAAACATAACACCTAGGATACAAATCCTTAAACCTTTGATATGGTGTATTAAAACTGGATCAGAAACTAAGGAAATAAACTTTATGCTACTATATATGGAATGGAAATATACAAGTATTACTATTTATGGAGGTTGTGGAACAGTCTCTTACTTCATTGATAGTCGGATATTTTTTTTTACAAACCTTATTATTTGCATTGACATGTTATAAGAAATCCAATAACATTTCTATATAAGATAGAAATAAGATTTCTGGCAATAACATGACACTTGAACATAATTCCTAGGCTACAAACTATATTAACCATACTATCGTGTCATCTTACTGGATGAAAAAATAAGGAAAAAGATGCGACTATATTTGGAATGAAAATTTGCTTGAAAAACTATTTATGGATGCTCCTGATATAACCCATGTGTATGTATTCCAAGAACAGTGCAAAATGTATGCATTGTGTATACACGCTTATTATTGCATTGATAACTAACGACAGTGTGCTGCGAGTAATCATATTCATAAAAGCATTGATATTGGTGTCAAATTACAATTCAAAGGCTGTTTTCTTATCAAGGCCACCCTATCAGTTTTGATAATGATTTATCTTATCCCGGTCTCAAAAGCATGTTTGTACTCTGTAAAGTGGTATTTGAATATTTTTTACATCTTTAACCATGTATACTAATTAAAAATGCTTATCTAAGGTAGGTCTATTACTTTGTTCCCCGTAACGTCACTGTACCTATATATATATATACCCATATAACATCTGATGTTCATCCTCGAACCCGTTACGACACTTTAACTCTAGTAAAAATCCATAACCTTATCAAGATGTGAATCGTCAATTAAGATAGTTATGCAAACCACCACTAACCATGTGGTTTATATTGGTTATGATTATATTATTAAACTATCGGTTAATTTGCGTGATTTCAAAAAGAGGTTCATTTAATTAAAGTTTGGACCAATTTAAAGCGGACTTTGAAAACGGATGTACAATATTTTAATAATCTTAGAATGTTCTTATTCCATATATCCGTTGTGGCACTTAATTGCTTACTATCAAAATGTAGTTCAAACGTCCAAGAAGATAATGTCGTAAATTTTTGACAGGACCTATTTTGTGCATGAAAGCTGTTAGAAATCCAATAATATAAGGATTTAGCACCATAATATTTAGGCTATGAACACTTAATAACAATCATTTAAAATAATAAAGCTGGATCAGGAATATAAGGAAATTTATCATGTGCGACTATATTTTGAATGGTAATTTGTTTGAACTACTATTTAAAGAAGCTCTAGATATAGACCACGCGTACATAATCTTATAGAAAATTCAAAAGATGTATTGTTGACTCAGGCTCAATATTGTATAGGTCATTTATGTCACAGGTTTTTGTGTAATTTCTGTCATATTTACACTGATATTGATGTTTTTTGGCATTAAACAAGTCCTTAAGTGTACTTGATATGGCGTTCACATCCTTGTAGATGGATTTAGGGTATTTGATTTATGGTGTCAGTCCTGCCAAATACGTGATCACTGCAACCTTTAAAACATTTGATAAAAAGTTGTTATTGATATATATAAATCAGTTATATATAAATCAGTAAGAATTGTGTGTACAAACTTAGTATCTCACGGGTCACCTACGAAAGTGCACTGCGAGTAATCATGTTCATAAAAAAATTGATATTGGTGCCTAATTAAAAATCAAAGGCGCTTCATTGCGAGTTAATACTTTTGAAGATAGAAATAAGAAGATTTAATAAAGGCATGGGTAACATGTTTTTGGCATTAATTAAGTCCTTAAGTGTACTTAATATGGCGTTAACATCATTGTAGATGGATTTAAGGTGTTTTATGTAAAGTGTCAGTCCTGCCAAATACGTGATCACTGTAACCTTTAAAACATTGGATAACAAGTAGTTATTGATATAGAAATAAGTAATATTCATGGTAATACCCTGTCGGTCAAAGTGTATCAGGAAGATCGGCTGCAACTATATTTTGAATGGTAATTTGCATGAAATGCTATTTACAGAAGCCTTGGATATAGACTATGCGTATATTATCTAATATAAAATTCAATCGGTGTATTTTGGACACATGCTTAATATTGCATGGGTCATTAACGACAAAGGTTTTTGAGTAATATGTTCCATATTTACACTGATATTGATGTTGCTTTGGCATTTAATAAGACATAAAGTGTACTAAATAAGATAGATTTAAGGTGTCAGTCCTGCCAAAAACGTGATCACTGCAACCTTTAAACCATTTGATAAAAAGTTGTTAGTGATAATGAAATCGGTACTCTAGATTAAAAGAAACCTGTCTGTCAACGTGTAAACAATTTTTTATGTCATAATGATGTATTAAATATTATACTACCAGTGGTATATATTTGACCATAATGCAATGCGAAATCTTTAAATAGTTCTATATTTGTTATTTAGTCTATCTTTTTAATGAAAATTGAAATATTTTTTTCTAATAAAATTATATTTTTTGATATATCAATCTGGATTCATGAACCTTTTAATCATATATTTCGTGCTTCTGTTGGGTAAGTGATATTTGAATATTGGATAACATTCATAACTTTTTTAGGGTACATAAATCACTTAAAATATAAAATTATAAAACACTTATCTTTAACCATATTCTCTCTCTCAATCTTATGCTTTAGTATCTAAAATAAATCACAAGAAAGACTGTTAAACAAAAGTAGTTATCACAATTCCGTTATTAGGTCATAAGGACAACGCTATCAACAAATGATTAATGTGAGAATTTCATCAGGAAAATATTCTGCACAGACATGCGTTTTTAATGCATAGAGTATGTATGTTTGATTGATTTTACAAAAGTGGCATTGGAAAGTTTAAGTGCTTGTCCATCAACTGACGATCCATGCAGAAGCGATGTTTATTCAATTCTTGACGAACCTCTACGCAGTACAGGGTATTATGGCACAGGTGATGGAAGCGGGGACACTGATCTATCAAATGGGTGGTATCGGTCTGTAAGCGGAGCCGGTGGAGATATGCCCACTGAGCCCGTAGAATCAGAGCAGTGCAATTCAATCAGACCCATCTGGCTTGATGGTAAGCGTGTTTTCTTTTTTTTTTTATTTAGTGGTCGCTACTCAAGCATGACAGTAGGAATCATGCTGTTTTAAATCCATTCATCAGACAATTACTTAACTTGATCGATTTGGTTTTATTTAAGCAAAAGAGGATAAAATCGGCCTAATATTATGGGTTGTATATATTCATCGGCAGGTAACCTTCCAGGATCCCAAGATGGTGTTGTCGCTATAACAGGATGTGTGACATATTTATTCAATAGCTGTGAATCACAGTTCGAAGTGTGTGTCAAAAACTGCTCGACATTCAATGTGTATTTCTTGTCCAGGACCACATATGCAAGTCAGAGCTATTGCATAGGTAAATTTAGTTTAAAGTTTGATATTATAAAAACAGACATGTTGGCTTTTAAACTTCGCTGTCACTAATGATAGTATTCATATATACCTATTTTCTCTATCAGTACTTAAATAAAGTGTTTTTAAATTTATGTATGAAAACACTTATGTGAAATATACAGCGTTTTCTCTTATGTGTCATACTGTTTAGGATCAGAAGTAGCCTGTCAAGAAGGAGAGACTTCTCCTAATGGCTTTACACCTGGCTGCGCAACAGGTAATCCGTATATTCCGGTTTTACCATTCCCCTCATTAAAGTAGTGGTACTTTGGACTGTAAACGCCAAAATACTTAATGCATATAGCTCAGAGAAGAATCATTGCGCATCTTTTAGAATTTTAACCGACTATTCGATAACTAAATGTTTATATGCCACAGTTTGGTTCAATTTTATGACACAGGTTTATGGTCTTTATAGATTTAGTAATATATATAACATAGAATTGCTAAATATAATGAACTGTTTTATATAATTGCCATGATAAATATATTTCAGACATTACCACTAACGATCCATCCACCATTGATCCTATTCCTTCCGCTACAAATCCGTTCAATGACCACGGTTAGTGTGTATCTTTACAAAAATATTACTTTGATACATAAAATGATCGGTTTATTTATACCAATCTCTTTTTTTTTATTTACTCTAACTACTTAACGGTACGTTTAATTTGTCGGAATGTTCGTACATAATAAAATTATATATAACATTGCCATAAAAATATATCTCAGACATTGCCACAAACGAACCAACAACAAGTCCCTCCGTCACAAATCCGCCTAATAATCAGGGTTTGTGTTTTGCTTTATTAAAACTTACTTTGATACATAAAATTATTGGCTTTAATCATCCAATCTATAATAACAATATCATAGTAAAATACGAATTATCAAGTTGTTTTAAAAGTTTTGGTAGTAAAATACAAATCTGAATGAGTTTAACATTGCGTGAAGTGGCATTTTGTAGAGACATATTATCACTTAGAACAATAAACATACTTTTTGCCTGTGTTGCAGATGGTTAACTATAATTATGATATAAGAAGAACAATTTCATATTGCCTTTTCGACCAAGCGTAAACTTGGCTGGATTTTATTCAGATGAACAAAACAAATTGAGTTTTAACAGTGGAAAACACGAAGTTGGGCGGAAAATGGCCGTCAATCAAATATTATAACAACAAACCAAAATAACCAAATAATAATCAAAAACCGAATTCACAAAATT
>LQRL01117748.1:3871-13900 GCA_001703475.1 Hydroides elegans
CAAATTTAACCTCTTATATGGATAAGAGTGGTAGTTTGATAATTAATAAACGTGAACAAATAGAACTTAAATATCCATTTCATTTATATAATTTACAAGTAATATCTTACTCCTTTCATTCGTAATCGACCTACCTTGTGTCCTTGCCATTCTTTTGAAAATATTTGTTTTATATGCTATTAATAATAAGTTGGTATGTCTGTTCCACAACTTATATATGGATCAACAAATAATTAAAATACGGGAAATGCATATGCACACAATCCATCCATAAACACTATTTCCCCTCCCTTTTCTAGGCATGCGCTGACAAACTTAAGCGTGAAATGGCCGACTTTGGCAATCCGCCGCAGTTTCCACCGGAGCCAGAGCAACAGGAAGAGAAGCCCAAGGAGCGCGAGGCGGGCGTCATTCAGGACAAGGCCAAGGGAAAGAAGGTAAGGTGTTTCTCTAAGGAATGCTATAAAATAAAAGAAGGCAGTTCTTTGCATAAATATTTCGTGGGCTTATGAATTTTGGGTTTATTGGTCTGCGATATTGGATCGCTCACTGGCAACTTTAGACCTTTCTCTTGGTACCTGGACAATTGACAATTAATTGATTGATTTCTTTCCTAAACAAAGAGGCTGTTAAGTCGGCTGGCTTTCGCTACCAATGGCGGATCATACGTAGTCTTAGGAAAGGGGATGGGATTGAGGAGACGGTTTGGTTCGATCATGGTGTCTTTTCTTCTTTTCCAGAGCAAGGCAGCTGCGAAGTCGGGTGGCCTGCGCTACCAGTGGCAGATCATGCAGGCCCTCGGTCTGAGCGACGAAGAGATTCAACGGTTCGCCGATCCCATGCACTGGCTAGGTTACTTCCCGCCCTGGTGCCAGAAGGACCTTACGAGTATGGGTGTCAAGGTCAGTTTGGGGTCTCAAGGTCAAAAGGTCAATTGGGTAGAGGGAATGGGGTCGGGGGAGGGATGGCGCTTGTGGTAGGGGTTTTCGATCGAGGCAATTGTCAAACAAAGGATTAGTTTGGTCACTCGAATCGGACTATGTGTCCTCCTTGTTTCGTAAAAAGGGTGCACCTCTAAATATTTAACTATTTTATGTACATTTTATGATTCAGCGAGCATTGTCGTTCTTTTAGAATGTTTTATGAATATTTTGAATAATTTCAGCAGTCCATTAAAACCCCATAACTTTTGTACAAATATGTATTGTATCAGTGCATTGTAATACTTATATCGGGGAAATACATGTAATAAGAAATTAACCTTACTATTTAAACTATCACCAAAGGTACGGAAATTTCGACATTTGTGTTAAACGGAAATTCTTCTATCGAGATTATCTTTCTGAAATATTGATGAATCTGAAATTAGATATAATATACGGATGTCAAAATAACCGGATTCTGTACTTTCACCTCGTTGCGCCTTATTGTATGTACTAAAATATCAGTGTTTGGCCTTGTATTGATCGGCATTGCACCATGCGCATCGATATTGCAAAGAGCTGACGCCGGAAAATTTTGTGGTTATATTTAGAAATGTTCTTCTTTCTCTTTCGCCTAATTATTATAAGTCCTCTTATCGTTTTGCCACGCAATACTTTCGCAACAGTGTACATGTATTTCTGTTTTTATTCAAATAAATGTAGATGTTTGTTAAACACAGTTAGATTTCGATTTGATGACAAAGCAAAATTCAGAACTTTGCCTGTATTTCTGAACCCAATATGTTTCTAAACTTTGTGCATTTAAAAGTTATCCTTGAAATGTTTATGTATATTACAAATTAATCCCAATCTTTCTTTTAGTCAAAATGTGTCGCCTTTCATATTAATTTTTTTAGAGAAGAGCCTTGTATAGAGATAAGAACAATACCTTGTTAAGGCGTAGTTATTCGTAATAATAGATGGTGATTTTGATATTCAGGTGTTGATATCATGTTTTGAGTGGCTCTCCTCAATACATGTACTTTCTTCGCGTTAAAGCATCATAAGTTCATATTCTTTCAATAATCATAAAATGTTAAAAGTTGTTTTTTTTTTGGGTTTTGTAATTTATTCCAAATATATTTATTAATAAGAGTGTTCATGTGATTATACTTTTAATTCTAAAGTAAGTGAACAAAAACATTGTACAATCTAGTAATTCGAATCGTTTTGACCAAAGTAGCACATTTCATGTTTTTTTATTTATTCATCCAATCATATATACATGTACCTATACTTAGACAAACAATACATATATTCTTAATTTAATCAGAATAAGTTTTTAACGATATGATTTGAAGAAGTGAATTTGAACTTATAATGATATTGAAAAGTGCCAACAAAGCCATACCGAAAGTCTATGTTTTGATAAGTAAAACAGGAAATATAAAAAGTAACTTCTGGTGTACACCATAATAGTTAGGAAAGAGTCATCTTGTAATTAAGGTTTTCCGAAATTGACATGAAATCATCTACAAATCGTTTTCTCTTGAGTCGAGGCACAGTTTTTCACGATTAAATCAAGTGCGATATCTCAAAGTAGATGTTGAAAACCTCTAGAATAACACGGAAGGCTGTTCATATGCAACCGACCGATATAGGCTAATCACTACCGTACTGCATTAATTTGAATCATATAGCCAGTCCTCACAATGTTTTATGTAATAATCACTGGTATATATTTGCTGCCAGAGTAAATGATAAAAATACCCTCTCTAAATTTAGGTAAATGGAGGGGTCGGGAGTGTAGATTTTAAGTGTTACCATGGAAACTGCGAGGCATGCCCTCGGGTTCTTCGCTACTCGTCTGGATATGAGTCTCGGGATCCTCAGATGAAGATGATAATGACCGGTTGCGATATTGGGCTACAAGTGCGTCGACGGTTGCTGCGTTCGGTTCCATAGCGACTGCTCCTTGTGGCGCATAAGCGGGGGCCGCGCGGGTAGGGTCAGGGGTTGGTTGCATAGCAACGATTTGGTTAGGACCAGCAGGGGCGGCAAGGTATGCGGGTGCCATGGCGCCCTCAAGCGGACTCATCCCACCGCCAAGTCCCTCGATACTGTCGTTGCCACGGAGTTCGAGCGTCGGTTCGGGTCGTGGATCGACGGGTACTATGGGAGAACCAATGGCCTCACACTTGACGATTGCCACACCCGTCTTGTCCCGCAACGCACGCAAACAGTGATCAAGCCGAACGGCATACGTGTATCGCTCATCGTCGCCTTCGGCTTGATTGATGGCGCCTTCGTCCGATTCCTCGTCATCCTCATCCTCGCCGTCGGCGAAACTGACCAGAGCAATAGGTGTACCATTATCGTCCCAAATGAGGGCGCCACTGTCGCCGGGGCCCGCGAAGGGTTGACCGGGCTCTTCGGAGCGGATCATCATGCAGTACGTGGGAGCATCGAATATCTCAGTGTCACAATAGAGCGTGTTTATGATTTTACCGCTTGTGGTGCCAGATACGGCGCCCTGTTTGTAAACGACGCGTTTGTGCTGCAATTCGTGTTCGGTTGTGCGGTAATCTTTATCGTAGATGGCGTTGAGTTTGCGCGTGAGGCTGGGCACAAGCGGGCGCGGCCTTCGAGGGTGATGCGGGTGGGCGGGGTCAAGGTTATTCTCAAGGTCATCGGTCAAGGGCAACGCGGCAATGTCGACTTGGTAGTTGATGTGCTCACCCTGTAAGATGTCGCTGCTTTCGATGAAGCTGTGGACGCCAATGTAGCGCTCGCTTACTAAGGACATGCGGTTCTTGAAGCAGGAAATGAACTCGCCCCTCCCTTCGTATTCACTTTCGGTTTCAATATCGCAATCGTCGCCGCCATGGGCTGTTTTAACCATAGTCTCATCTCCGTTCGGCTGGTTTTCGGCATGACTCGCCTGGCCTTCGGCTCCCTCCTCTTGGGCGCTATCATCATCTTCACTTTCCTCATCATCATCGTCATCATCATCGCGAGGGCCGAAGAGGTGCTTGCTCGTTAAGATATATCTCCTATTATCAGCACCCCAACCCATACATGTAACCGTGGCGATCTTGTCTTCGGCGCGTAGTTGATCGGGATGCTGGTTGAAAACCGCGGCGCGTTCATCGTCGGTGAATGTAGCCATGTCAGCGATTTTAGCTCCCATTGCGATTAAAAGTCGCTTCTTCTTTGTTTTCTCTACATACTTGAAATTATCCGGATCCATACTGTGTTCTAACAGGAATTTCTCTACAATGTTCTTTTTACCCTTAGTAATATCCATAACAATCTTATCCCGTGCCGTGTTTCTATAGTAACCACGAATGTCCTTGCACTGACGCACCACGTGGTTAAGTCTTAGCATTAGAGTCAGAGCCGGGTCTTCCTCCTCCTTATCCATAGCCTCGTTTTCACTTCCATCGTCCTTTAGCACTTGCTCAATGCGCATGCGCTTCGTTTCATTTCCCGCCATTTTATTATCGTCTGCTGCCTTGAGGTGTCCCATCTGCCGCGCGAGCTCCATCAGCTCCTCGTCCATGGCCTTGTCCTCGGGGTCATAGTCAAGGTCATCGACGCCAGTGGCGCCACCAACGGACGAAAAGAATTCTAACGTTTCGCACTCGCCACGTGGTATCGCCCGCCCGCAGCCCTTCCACTGGCAAATCACGTGATCGGTGTCGTTTAGTTCGAGAGCGGCGTTCTGCGCACGCGCGAAGCAGTCGGAGCAGTGCGCGTGGCCGCAACTAAGCAGCGTCTGGGCGTCGCGCAGTAGCTGCCGGCAGATGGCGCACACAGACATGGTCAGCCCTGGTTGCTAGGGGAGACGTCATTAGGATCGAAAATTAGGCGCATGGTATGGGTGGTGGCGTTGAGGGTGTTGGGATTAGGGTGTATCCGTTGGGTGATGAATGAAGCCGGATGAAATTTATAGGTTTCGCTTTGTCAAGAAATGTTTTGAAGCAAAATGTTATCTTGAAAATGAGTATTGAGTGTATAATCACTGTGTCTGTTTCTTTAATATCCCGATATTTGATATGAGTTAACCATTGATTCTATTTAAGATCCTGTAACAGTTCTGACTGTTTTGTGACGATTATCAAAAATGCAATGTCATTTGAGTTGACCGTGGTTATACCAATTTGTTGCTTAACAAACGAAGCTCATTATCTTTACAACAAAATATATATTTTTATTTCCTTTAACAAATACTTGAGAGTATATTCAATGATTTATCTCGTATGACCTAAGTAAACGTGATCGGACGAGATTAACATTATCGATCCGCGATACTTCATATACCCAACTTATAACTTCACTGTTTTCAGTATAATCGCGTAGTTATTTTCCTTTCGTTTTGTTACCCTTTTCATACAGCTCTGTATAATAAATCCTTTACGTCATATTGCTGATTTGTATTTGAAAAAAAAGTAGATCCGTCAGACCTATTGAGCCATGTGAATGTGAATGTACATGTATGTTGTTTATTAATATGATTTGTCCAATAGTACTATATCCCAAGTTTGTATACAGCAGTGTAGTTGTTTGATCAAATAATTACGGAAGAAATATGAGACTGGAACTATTTAATCACCTTGAATAATGTTTAATCGGTTGAAAGATATGTTAACAGTTACATGAATACAGAAAGACTCAACCCAAAATCCCAAAATCCAAAACATATCTAAACTGTATTTACAATTGAGTTGCGTACACAAAAGCGGGTTTATTCACTTAGGGAAATTATTGAATAGAGATACTATGTTTTTATCATATAACATTTCTGAAAGTTTAGGCGGGACAAAAAAAACATATTCCAACTTATTTGTTGACATAACATGGATCAGGAGGCACGTGGCATATTGCATTGCTCAATTGCAAAATATGTTGAAGTCCCCTTTTAGCTTAAGATAATTTTGCACGCAGCTCTTAAATTGATATATTCAGTCGTATACTTGTATACAGTGCTTGCAATAAATAACAGACGACGTTCGTGTTGCTGAGCTCGAATATAGTGAAATGATATTATTTGTGTTGCTTTTATAACTTCCTTGTGGTAAACGAACTTGAAATTTCATTCCGATACTAGCAGCTTGAAACCCGATGTATGAGGACGTGTAGTGGGCTTTCATGACTTTTTTTCACGTTCATGGTTGTGTGTGATTGCTATTTCGGTAGTACATACAAATTCAGCAGGTTTTGTTAATATCTGATTAAAAATGATCCTGACCTTAGGTGTATATGATTACGTCAGAATTGGTTGTGTTATATTTTGGTTGTGTTATGGTTTCGGAAAATACTGATTTGACAGCGTGGTGACTGTTTTCTGTCAAAAGATGAGGTCAACACAAAACTCAATATTTAGGTAGGCAATTTTATTGAAAATATCTTGACTAAATTAAACGAGAAGATATACAAATTAATTTTAACTTTTCTCAACAAAAATTCTATTTGATACGCACGTATCAACGAAATACATTGATTTGTCTTATTTTGATCTTTCAAGCTATAATGATACCCAGTCAAACGTCAAGCACAAATACACAGAAACACGTTATATTTTTCAAAATGATAATTACATGAACAACTACAAATATACTGTAGTCAATGAGTTATCCAACGCACCACCCCAACTACGTCCCACACTGCACTTTTCCCTTGAACGCCTCTGCTGCCTTCAATCGTCCAGCGCCTGCGATACAACCATCTCGTCCTGACCGGTTATAAAGCCAGGGGTCTCCTCAGACATCGGCATCGCGACCTCATGTACCCGGGGCTGCCCGCTTGTCCCTTCATTGCGGGTTTGCATGGGGTCTGGGGCAGCTGCGGATGGTGGTGCTTGGAACACCGCTTGTGCCTCGAGGGCCCTGAAGCTAGCTGGATCTGGCTGCGGTATTACAGGCACAATAGGCGACCCAATCGCCTCGCATTTGCGTATATCGATGGGCGGCGATAGACTGCGTAGCGCTGTAAGACAATGATCGAGTCGAACGGCATAAGTGTTGACATCATCAGCCGCGGTTACTATGGCAATGGGCGTGCCGTCGTCGTCGTAGATGAGGGCGCCACTGTCGCCTTCGGTTGCGAAGGGCTGGAGAGGGTCCTGCGAGCGGATCACGATGCAGCGTGTGTATGGGTCACGTGGTATATCACCCACAGGAATGGGTTGGTCATCAACTGTCTCCGGATCATTAAGGGAGAGCGCGGTGATTTCGGGAATATCGATGTCGCGGTAAAACGGGTCTTCGATGACGCCGCATGTGATTCCGGAAATGGCGCCCTGCTTGTAAACGACCTTGCCCTTGAGGTGGCGCCGGGCGTCATGGAAACGCTGCCCGAAGTGCGGTTTGAGTCGGCGCATCAAATGTGGCGCCAGGTTGTTCTTGACGCCATCGATTAATTCAAGCGCCGCGATGTCCACTTGGTAGCGCACGGGCTTCTCCTTGTACGCCTCGTTGTTCGAAATGGTCGCGTGCATGCCGCGGTAGTTCTGACTGACATCGGTCATGCAGTTACGCAGACACGATACGAAGCTTCCTGCGCCTGCCGCCTGCGATCCCCCGAACATGTGCTTGGCTGTCAGGATGTAGCGCCTCTGGTTCTGGTCGACCGCGAGACACGTGACTGTCGCCGTTCGTGCTGCGTCGTGGAATTTGTCGGGGTGCTGATTGTAAAAGACTCTTCTTTGATTTGGCGCAAGCGTGTCCATGTCCGCTAGTTTGGCGCCCGTTGCTACGAGCAACCGTTTGCGCATCTTCTCCCTGTAGACAAGTGCCTCTTGTGGGATTTCGCGCTTAACAAGAAAATCAACGACGTCTTGCTTGTTGCCCCTGGTAACGTCGATAACCACTTTATCCCCGCGTTCGTGTTCGTAAAATCCCCGGATGTATTTACACTCAGGGGCGACCGCTTCAATGTTATCCAGCAAATCCAGCGTGCGTATCTCATTGTCACTCAAGTCCTCGTTCGCTCTCGCCCTCTTCACGGCCGTTTCCCTTGCCAACGAATCCTTCTCCATGTCTTCCTCTGCTCTCGTTATGTATCCGTGTTGTCTCGCCAAATCAACAAGCTCCTCATCCATTGCCTTGTCGTCAGGGTCATAGGGGCCACCACTGTCGCTAGGGCCCAGGTAACTAAGCGGCGCCGTAAATGGTAAGAGTTTCACTGCGTTGCTAGGGGTGATTTTGTCGCAGCTGGGCCACGGGCAGTGGAAGATGTTCTCGGGGGTTTCGTAGAGGCACGAGGAGCAACCGAGGTGACCGCAGCTAAGCAACGACGGCGGCGCGAAGAGACGCGACGAGCACGTTGGGCACGTATCCATGGTGTTGTCTGTTCATCTAGGCGTTGCAGTTTTTGTTCAGTTTAATTCGCAGCAAAATTGTCAACAGTTCCAATGTGATGAGTTGATCTTTTAATTTATAAATATATGTATTTTTTTCAGATATAACCACAGTGTTTTAGTAATTCATTCTCTCTTTATCTCCGTTAATCGTCAATAGTTTCTGTAGTTTGTTTGAATATTTCTGATTATCTTAGCAGTTTTAGATTTTCATTCAGGCAACTCAATATTGTTTCAGTGAGAATTTGATGTGATACGAAATATCCCTTACTCATAACTTGTTTTGTAAACGACGCACAATGACTGTAGGAAACATAACCACTTTGTTATAACCAAGGTGGTTATACTGTGGTTTGCAAGGACTTATTTCATAGTTTTCTATTTTTCATGTTTCCATGTCCCAAATACTTTTTTTAAACTAAAATTTTACATTAGATAGCAAACTGTTTATTGCCTTCCATTTTGAATCGCGTAAGGTGTCCGAGATTTCCAGCTCCTTGTTATTGATTATCGAGGCACTACTTTTTACAGTACTTGTTTCGCTTTTGCCTACTTGCAGCTAAAAATAGATTCAACATACTGCAATCAGATATTGTCCAACGATTCTTGAAATAACTCTTCGAGGATCAATGTGCAAGGGCGAGTGCAAAATACAAGCATTTTTCAAGTGTTGATTTTCTTTTGCTTTTATTTATGTCATAACATACAATGTTATGCAATATAGACAAATAAATCTTATATAAATATTTAATAAAAATGTAGGCCTATTACATGTTAAATTTTACCCCTGGCCTGGCCCTCTAATTATGGGTAATCCATACCCAAATCAGATGCCGTGAAGGTTTAAAAAAACTCTTCCCAAAGAAATAAGTTAATGAACCGATTCATTAAGAGAAATGTTTTATGTTTACATATATTCAATATTATAAGTTACTCAAAATATCATGAAACGTGAATGGGTTCAGTAAAGTTACAATTCACAATGCCAACCTTCATGTTGTCTTTATTTGTACACTTTTCCAGCATCATACTAGTAGAACCATAGTTAAAAACAAACTATGTATAAAATATATTGTGGCTGCTAAGGGTGGTTGCTATGCGTGTTTCAGGTTGACTGGCGACGCACGTTCATAACAACGGACGCCAACCCGTACTATGACTCATTCGTGCGATGGCAGTTCAACCACCTCAAGCAGAGGAACAGGATCAAGTTCGGAAAGAGGTCAGAACATGAGTTTGATATTGATAAAAAATGTTAAAGAAAATGCTTCTAAGTCTTCATTCACCTTGACCAATTAAGACATAACAAATAATTGCATGGTTGAAGTAATATGCCGGGGAATACCACCTTGACAATATCACTCTTGGTATTTCCCTACAGTGACAATTCTGTGTATTTCAATTGCTTACATGCAATAAAAGGAATTTAAAACGACAGTACTGTAATAGTAAGTTAAATAAAAATGCCACTTATGTCTTAAATTAATACTTATTAACCCAGCTTTCGTGAAACGAAAACTGGGTTTGTGAGATCGGTCGGCGTCGTCCGCCGTTAGTTAGTTAGTTAGTTAGTTAGTTAGTTATTTAGTAAACTTTTTTTTCAAAATCTCCTCACACAGTTTTGGTCGTAGAGCTTTCAAATTTTTACAAAAGCTTCCTTATGGTGTACCCAATTCAAATTGTGCTCCGGATGACGATCGAACCATTGTGGTCGCCATGGTGGACTTCGCAAAAACCGCCAATTTG
>LQRL01117756.1:12661-25136 GCA_001703475.1 Hydroides elegans
TAATCATATGCTTAACTTTTGAGGATGACCTTGAGAAATTTTAACGTACCGTAATCGACCGTCTAAGCGCCCACGCTCGAATGAGCGCCCTCTCATGTCTTTTGCAAACTAAATGCTAACCGCCCCCCATGCTCGAATGAGCACCCATGTGCGCTTACACGAACATACATGTCTAGTCGCATATGAATGTTATCGAAGCGTTTATAGTTTAGACATGTTTTGAGATAAAAAATATATAATAATATCGATTTTCTTTTTTTTCGCTAAGCGCCCCCAATGCTCGAATGAGCGCCCAACCATGTATTTTTACACCTTCCCAACGGAGGGCCCATGGGCGCTTAGACGGTCGTTTACGGTAGGTAGCTGTAGAGGTCCTCAAAAAGTACTTTATATTATAAAATGAGTTTAAACAAACTAAAATTCATTTTAAACAATTGAAACACAACAAAAACATCATTTACGGATTTTTTTAGTAGCAAGATGTCTTGTTAACAGAATAATACTGAAAAATCAATTTACAGAAATTTCAGACAAGGGCAATGTTATTTTTTTTTTCAAAAATCATTAAATACTATCTTTTTCAATTTTTATCGATGCAACTACTCATATAATGAAGTTTATTTGAAATATGACTTTTTTCTATTGTTTGCGCGATAAAATTATATTTACGAAAAAAAAGTTATTTTCAAATGCTAGATTGAATTTTCTTGACACCTACTGTATTAGCTACTTATTTCATTGATAAAATTTAATCGTAGTAACAGTTTTCAAAATAGTTGCATTTTAAACTTAAGTTTGAGGATAAGGATGAAACTAAGAACGAGGATAGCGGTAAATGGGATATATTTTGTTTTATTTTAATTTTATAACATAAAGTTACTTCTTGAGGACCCCCAGAGCTACCTTAACATTTCTCAAGGTCATCCTTAAAATTTTAGAATAAGGATATGGGTAGGTGGAGAATAACGTCATCCTTAAGAGTTACTCTCATCCTAAAATTTAAGGATAATATTTAGGATAAGGGTAGCGGAGAAAAGGGGTCCAGACCCTCAATCTTTAAAAATATTGATTCCAAGTCCTGCTTTGTCTATTTGATAAGTCATATGGCATGGAAACCCGCGAAATGTCTTGTGCCACTAAAACTATGTTTTATACGAATAGAATGTCTAAAACATAACTATAAAATCAAAGAGCTAATATATCAAAATGCAGACTATTTTCGCGTTTCGCCTAACAACATTTTATATATACAGTGCACCACGGATAATTTGAAGTGCTCGGGACCGGATAATTTAGTTTAAATTATCCGAACTTCAAATAATCCGAATAAAAGTTGGTATAGAATAGTGAAAAATCGGGACCGCAAAAACAGTTCTAATTATACCGAAATTCTAATTATCCGTGTTCAATTTAGCCGTGGTCTACTGTATATTTATATACGCTTTGTATTGTTAATTTTTAAATAAAAAGAAACGGTTATATACGTTTAGACTCAGCAGACTTAATAATCCTCATTTTAAGATGCACTTTGAACAAAGCAATTTTCACAGCTTCCAGATCAATCAAGGTGATGCAAACATAAGAGCAAGCCCAATATATATCGCCACACCCGCTATACCGAGTACAACGCCAGTGATAACGCCTGCAATGGTTAGTCGCATCGACATTCGGATTCTGCGTTGTGCCTCGTCTTCGGTCGCCGCATTGCAGGATTGGATTGCAAAAACGAAAGCGATGAGCCCAAAGACAGGGCAACAACACCACAAGACAAGACAGGAAAATATAATAGGGGCTCCTGCGTTGCTTGGGTAGACATCTGTCGTGTTAATATAACCGTAGAAAAGTGGTTGTGTCACAACTACCCTGTTTCCGGTACTGTTGCTGCAGGGGCCAACTGTGGGCAGTTGCTGTCGAGTGTATGACTGAGCCTGGTCGCCATGTTGTATCGGTTGAGCACTTTTTGCTGGTTGGGCCGTGTACGGGGATGCATTAGCCCAAGGGGTAGTCGTGTAGGGCGGTGGTTGTTTTTCCATTGTTTTCGGAGGATATGTAGCGTATGTTATCCTGTCATCTCGGGTATATTATTTGTTTATTTTTATAGTATATGATTCTAGTATATCATTGACTTTTGTTTATACGTTTTTACAATTACCATTTAACAATAACTTCCTGAACTTTGTGTGATATAAACCGTCAATCTTGTTACAAACTGTTGCTATTAAGGAGAACTTTGTCTTAAAATAATACTATGAAGTGTTGAATTTCAAAAAAGCAAATGCTATCTAGAAATATATATCCCCCTTTATTTCACCATTCATTCATCTGCTGAATAAAACATTTTTAGACTTTTTCATTATATTTGAAGTGTCACCTCAAGCGAATCAAAGGTTTCGTTTCCTTATTTCAGAGATGACAAGATTGATCGCTTTATGTCCCTTGCGCTTTTTACAGCACATCCACATATTGCATTGCACATGCCTCTGAAAATCAATATTCAATCTGCTACATGAGTAAAGCTCTATAACAGTGCGTAATCATTCTATTACATTTAAAACACCAACCTATGCAACACAATAAGATTACACAGTCTAAGTTTATTTTTTAAGATAGAGAATTTGCGAGTAAAAACTTTTACTATTTTGCTTTCATTGGAATGTCAAACGCTATATTTTGATTCGCAAGGAAGAATATAATAATTAAACAGATTTTTTAACCATTTTTAACAATAGGATCTGTTGGATTTTGCGTTCATTTACCAATTTCACAGCGCTGTCACGCTGCTGTATGAAATAGATGATAAGATAAAAAAAGTCCTTGTATTTACATGTTTTATTTGCATACCTTTTCTTAGAATCGATGATAAATATAATAAATCATCAGCCCATTTATGTTGCTGATGTAATATATTAGCTGTTCTATATCGGCATTAAACATTGAATAATAAGTTGATGAAAAATATAAAGATGAGTATAATGCTGTTTGTAGATTGTCATTAAAATACTTTGGTTTTAAAGAATTATTTTATACATAATTTTTAGTAATCATGCTGATAATATATTATATATTTATAATTCGAATAACGCCCTTCTTTATTCAAGTGACGTCATTTTCAATTAGCAATGTAGGAGTACCCAACAAAAGATTTTAAGAAACTGGTTTCAAACCACTAATTTTGTTATGAAACAAACTCATTTGCAACCCAAAGCGAGGAAACGCCATTCATAAAAGTAATAATTTCACTCTCTGTCCGCCGGCAAGGAAATCCCAAAAGATATAAATAGCTCAACATCTCTAGAAGACTAATATCCTGGAGATTCATGCATTCGTTCACATCTTTAAAGTGGAAATTGACAATCATAACATTGGTGCCTATACTCTGTCTTAAATGTTGGACCTCGCTTTCAAAGACTAAAGAGCGTTTTCGGAAACACCCAATCAACTTGTGTACACAACGTGAATGGCGTAAAACCCAGGCGATTGTAGTAAAAGTGTAAAAACACTACTAATTCCCAGCAGTGAGTAGTTTAAAAGCAGACCAGCTATCGAATCATTCATTTTCTGGTGTTATAATAAATTTATTACTTCCGGTTGGAAGGACACTTGACCTAGAAAACTTCGACCTTTTGTATAAGAGGTTCATATGATACTTCAAGTTTCGTCTCAGTAATAGCCGGGACCTTTTCGATCGAGTTTCGGTCGAGATCATTCTCTTACAAAGTTAAGTTAACGATGCCAAGCAAACAATCTTTCCCCGTTTCTCGTTTCGGCATCTAAGTTACCCGGGAATCATTAAGGGTCAGATCATTGAGTTTCCAGATCACTTATTTCGCTTTGTACCATTTAAAGCTCTAGAAGCAATACTTTTTTTATCATTTTGAAATTTCATATATTCATTTGATTCCTTGGAAAATTCCGTCCAAACATGCAAATACTCGGATGTAAAATTTTAAAACTACTGTTAAATCAACAAGATATGTGATCTTTTTCATTACAACTTATAGCCATTCAGAACTGGCATGTCAATTTAATTATAAAGGTTTCGGATAATCATGCATATTGAATTACGACGGGAAAGATACGCAGCATTGAAACAAATCATATATTTAAAAAATGTTTGGACGTCAATGTATACAGTATCTATATTGGCATCCAGTGTTACGTTCCGTGCACCATCAAAGTGTTCAAGCAAGTTTTATCTTATCTTACATGTACATCAGATTATGAAAACGATGAGTGATGGGAAAGTTTAAATGGGCAAAAATGCTAGGAAAAAAGTAATAACAGAACTTTCATGGGAAATCAAACAACTCGATGTCATGAAACAGATAATGCGATGATACTTACCTAGATAATCACATAAATCAATGAAGGCAAACCAAATAGTAAAGACAGTGCCATTTGACTACTGCTGAACATATTGGTTGCTCAAAGGTGAAGCAGGGCGGGGGGTAAAAGCCCTGAAGACTGGCCGAGAAAACTTCATGGAAAATATCTACATTTCATACTAAAAGTGGGCTAAGGTTTGACAATTTATTTGTTTGCATAAAATACGAATTATTTTCATTTATGTCCAATTATTTTGTTATGTTTAACTTGTTTTGCAAAATATCGTGCCATTTATATAAAAACAACACATTTTGCAACAAAATTACACGGTTTTTCTTAACTTGATGCTACGACATCAACTGATCTAAGCTGTAAAACGCATATCCTTCCATAACATAGTACCATAAACAATGTTAAGACATATGTGAGTTCAGCATACTAAGTAAAACATTAAAATTTAGCGTTGGTTGCACGTTTGACCAAACAGTGTTTAAATTCATATTTAAAACGATGATATTTTAAAACACTCTTAATTTGTCTAGGTAGGCCGTTCCAATCTATGACGCCCTTATAACTGAATGTGTCCGATGCGATATATCTGACCTGTTGTACAAAATATGCGTGTGTATTAGACCTTGTGTTAACCTTGTGAATATTTGACACGTGATCGACACCCTAGGATTAAGACAATAACGCACTTCAGATACATAGTTTTAACGTAGTTATTCGATTATATCAGTTACAGAAAGAAAGTCAAAAGAATTACCCTCAGATTGACCAATATGTATCTGGAGACCACAGTTTAGAATGAAATAAACCATTTCGTTCTGTGATGTTTAAAGTTCTGCTTATAGCTTGCTTAAATGAGAAGGGTGCCATGATGTAGCACAACAATCCGAATGGCATTGAATTAATGTTACATTGAGACTTTTGCGAAGATTTGTATTTAGGATATTTCATTATCGGTATAGAAATGTTAATTTGCCAATAGCTTTTGCGATTACTGAGTTTGCTATTCGGTCACCAGAACGATAATGGTCGTTTACAACACATATATATATATTTGACACTATGATGGCCCTTGATTTTACAATCACCATATTTAACAGAAAAAAAACTGTTCACATTATTTAATTATACGTCTAGAATCAAACTCTAGATCCAAATAAAATGCACTCTGTTTTCCCGACGTGTTGAGAGAGGTCATTGTTTACCAACCCTTTGTTACAGACTATTGTATTTAGTTCCATGTCATGCTAGTAGCACAGGTTCAGTAGGTGACGGGGCAGGCTCTTTGGGGTACTCCGCACGATCTATCGAGGGACTCCAAACGTTCTCCATTGCTGGACACTGACTGCTTTCTGATGGTAAGGTAGGACTTTAACCATGTTAGATCAATGTCCATATAGTCTGGTATACCACAAAGAATACCATTGTTCACAGTATCCAATGCCTTTTGGACATCAAATATTAGACAGTTTGGGCAGAATGTAAAAATAAATCGGCTGTTCTGTCGTAAAATGTATGGAAACAAACCACTTCCAAACAATTTGATTTGTCATATTTGGGTGTATGGCTATTAGCTTAAAGATTTTAAAACCAACCAAATCGTTCTAGTAACACACCGGTGTAGAAACTGTTTGTCGCTTAATATAAGAGAGTTTGGGCTAATAGCCTGTTTTTCTCTATTAATAACCAATTTTGAGCTAATAGCCTGTTTTTCTCTATTAATAACCAATCACATGGACTGTTACTGGTTTGTTAACGTCATTCTTATGTCATTTCGGTGAAATTCCCATATTTTTTCCAGGTTCTGTTGAGTCTCTTGACCTAAAACGGACAGAAATACATTGTAATCGGTTCAGCAAGAACCAAAATTGGATAAAATTTATGTATAATAATCTGGATTACCCACTTCATATCTGAACAGGAATTTAAAAAAAAATCTGTAATAAAAGATTAAGTTGGGAGTCTTTCATTCCAGGGACTGTTTATGCATAGCCAAAAAGTACAGAAATCATTTTGGAGACTAGCAATCGATCATGTGATTACCAAAAAAGGGCATGTAAACAAAGATATTTTTAGAAACTTTGCAAGTCAGCTGCGTTTTCACAAATATCTTTGTTTAAACCAGAATAAAAAGTAAAAATAAACAGGGGATTGAAAGCAAAATTAATATAGTATTTTTCTCGTCTTTTACGATACACGAGTGGCCATCCGATTGACAGAATGAGCTTATGAGACTCGAGGCAACATCAGTCACTCCGACGTCTCCGTGAACTTTTCAAGTCGAGGAACAAGTATCCTAGTATGTGTTGTATTCCAATACTTGTAAATGAGTCAGCGAATGTGTTTTACTTATTAATGTGTCATGATGTCAATACTCCCATTGCCAAACATGCACATCATGCAATGGGTGTTACAAGTACACGAACTTTAAAGAACTGTTTACGAGAAGAAAATATCTGACCAAGGCGATAAAACCGGATTTATATGTAAGATAACTTACAGGACAGGAAGCTAAGATCTCTCAAAGATCTGGACATAAATATCTGGATAAATATACCGTATTCTCTCTACAAGGGAGCCTATGTGCAAATGAGACGCTATGTACAAATGAGACAAATCTAAAGCTCAATATCTCTCATATTAGTGAATATATTAAAATATTTTTCGGCTTAAAATGAAATATATGTTCATATTTATATATGATAAAAACATGAATATCGTATTTCAAACAATTTGATACAAAATCTGGGTTTTAAAATTTGTCTCATTTGTACATAGGTAAAAACATACATAGGCTCCCTTGTAATAATCACACATGTGCGCTAACATTTTCAAAATCTGCGTTTTCAGGTGTCTCTAATAATCGCACATGTGCGATTATTAGAGATACCTGAAAACAGTATAAAATGCATGATTTATGTTATAAATACCTTATTTAAATGTTTGAAAACCTGAAATTAGTCATAATGATGCTCAGGAGAATCGTAGTTGGTTTCTTTCTTTTCGAATTCCTCATCCTCATTTTCACAAAAAAAATGTCATGCATCCCGATTTTCCGTCATTTTAGTGAATTAAGTGAGTTTTAGGCAACCGGAAGTTGGGGTGTGCGTTTATTAGAGATAAAATTGGTAACTTTCCCTAGGGGTGTGCGATTATTGGAGAATGTGCGATTATTAGAGAGAATACGGTATTTGGAGTGACCCTCTGTCAGTCCGCATTTTAGGCCCCAACCCAAAAGGTTGGGGGCCTATAGGTTTTGGGTGTCCGTCCGTCTGTCTGTCCGTCATACGTTTTTGTACAGGCCAGAACTTTTGAACGGAAGGTCATAGAGACTTGTTTATAGGCTTAGATAAAGGTCTTGGTCCGTAGATGTGCCTTTTGAACATTTCGGTCAAAAACACCCGACCGGAAGTTGTCAAATTGGCCAAAATAGCAAAAAAAAAAAGCGGTTTTTAAAGACTTGAGTTAGTACGGGCTAGAACCTTTGAACGGAGGGTCACAGAGATTTGGTTATAGGCTCAAATGAAAGGTCTTGGTCCGTAGATGTGCCTTTTGACCATTTCGGTCAAAAACAACCCACCGAAAGTTGTCAAATTGGCCAAAATAGCCAAAAAGAGCGTTTTTTTTCAAGACTTGAGCTTGTACGGGCTAGAACTTTTGAAAGGAAGGTCTTAGAGACTTGGTTATAGGCTCAAATGAAAGGTCTTGGTCCGTTGATGTGCCTTTTGATCATTTCGGCCAAAAACACGCGACCGGAAGTTGTCAAATCGGTCAAAATAGCGGTTTCATAGAAAACATATTTGAAATCTACAAAAAAAACATACCCCTTCGAGTTTTGGGGCGGTTGGGGCCTGCTCGTGTTTCACAAATACTTCCTTGTATTGTAATACTCTTACATGCTAGATTGTTTAGGCCCAAACCCCAAAGGTAGGGGCCTATAGATTTCCGGTGACAGTCTGTTCGTCAAAGATTCTTTTAAAGGCTGTATGTTTGTAACGGATGGTCGTCTAGACCTGGGAAAAGGCTCATATGAAAGGTCTTGGCCTGTAGATGTGCCTTTAGACAATTTTGGCCAGCTTCGACCACCGGAAATTGCCGAATGTGGTCGCATTGCCCAAAAGCAGCGGTTTTTCGAAGCATAAAATTTTTAGCCCTAAAAAATAAACTTAGATCGCATATGAATGATGGAATGGCCTAGGGACTTAACTACTATTTAATGGATACAATAACAGCTCAGGCTGTATAGATTTGCCCTTTGGTAGATATGACCCAAATTGTAAAACCAGAAGTTCGGAAAAGTTGGTGATAATTGATGATATAAACCAAAAGGCCATAACCCTCTGAATATAGGTGCATCTAATGGTCCTTCCCGTGTTTCACAAAGGCTTCCTTAGTAAAATAACTGATGAATATAATAAATGAGTGGATAGTATATTGAAAAATACCTAAAATATTTATTTGATTTAAATTCATTAGATTGTTGTGCATAAGGTTTTATTTTCATGTCCCATTTACTTTATAAACATTACAATATTACCGTTTTAAATGGTTAAGTTATATAAACTGATTTTTTAAATCGTGGAGCAGTGTGAGAAGAATCGTAAATCTTAACTCTATGTTTGCAGCATATAAATGGCAGAGTTGGTGATGGACAACCCACTGTCTGTCGGTGCTCTTGCCAACTACTCAAAAACCATTCAAGATCTTCAGGGTAAGATGAGTTTCAAAGCGGCTTGTGTTGGATTCTTCTCTGTCAATTTATTTATTTTTACACGTCTTATTTGGCATTAATCATAAACCATTAGTGCAAGTGCAAGATAATATAGATAGAGCAATATAACATATATAACAAAAATTTATTTAGCATAAAAATGAATTACTTAAATAGATCTTAAATAATAGGTTTTCTATAAGTCTTTTGTCTTTTGAAAATATTTAATCATAATCATGTTTTTGATACAACTGCCTGACTAGCGGTAAAATTTACAAAAGAAATAGCGCTCTGGATGTCAAAATTCATTGGTTTTTATAACTTGTTTCTTAATTGATTTGTTTTGTGTGGATATAAAAAATGCATTAAGATTGTATAATAATTCAACTCGCTCCAGATTGTATCTCGCGACTAAAGGAAGAGTTTGAAGATAGCCGGATACCCTTGTCGGATGACAGTCAAGATCTACAACGCTTTTGTGCTAAGCTCGAGTTTTTGTTGCAAGCAGGCATCAAACGTAAGTGCTTCCATTCGTTAGCTCATTGTATTTTCCATCGAGATTGAAGTTTGTCTTTAAATTATTTTTATTAAAGAATCCTTCCTTGGAAATTTTTTTTGAAGTACGTGGTAGTGGTACCATGTTGCTAAATGTTTTTTGTCATGACTGTTGCTATATAGTTGCAAGATTTAACCCTTCTTTTAGCTTAGTTTGCGTATAATTTTCATATCACAGATACTGTACCTTATATTTATATCTAAAACTTAAACTAAAAGGACCATCAGGATTGATGGACTTGATGGGAATTCATCATTTATACTGTTTTGTTGATTTTATAGTAGATGGATAAAATATTTATTTTTCAGCAAAGAGTAGTTTGCTAGGTGGCAAAAAGGACTACTGGAACTATATTTCGGATTGTGTTGCTTCAAACAAAAGTCTTAACGACGGTATCCGTTTTGTAAAGGCAAATAATGAGGTAAATGTAAAAATAGTTTTGTTTACTGTCTTTAAGCAGGTATATTATAATAAGACACACCATAAGGCATCAAATCTAATCGAGTGATCTAAATAAGATTCAAATTAATGTCCACATGTCCCTCAGCTATTTCCTTACCTTGTCTGCTTAAATTCAATATATGTATTTCAGGTGATTACTTACTCAAAACTATAAACATGTACACTCAAATTATCATGGTACATATCAGTATTTAAGAGCAATTGTCTACAAAGTTGACGGGTCTTATCAAATCACATATTTTTATTTCATTTCCATTCATTTCAGGTAAAAACGAACCTTGGCCGCGGACGAGCCCTGATTCGTTTCGCACTTGTTCATCAGCGCCTGGCCGACACCCTTCAACAGTGCATTTACAATGCCTCAGTCACCAAGTAAGTGATTTTCTAGTTGAATTAAAAATAGCTATACAGATACTCATTTGATCGAGGAAAACACACGAATGTTATGAAATGAGTATGAATATTATGTATAATGCCTTGGTCTGGTTGGGCGATTATGAATCAAGATACCACTTGTGTTCCCAGCTCCTAAGTTTGAACTCTAATTTATGTAGCCTACTTATTATGAATATTCATATGATTGATGATGATGGCTCTCACATTGAAATATGAAGCTCAGATTTGTGCAAAGAAGTGATGTGGTGTATCAATTGACATAAAAAAAAAGGTTTTAGCGTTGTTATTTGATATTCAATGCAAAGCTAATAGATTGGGAGTACATCTCGATTTAAATATGAATATGTAATTTTGTCTACTTTGATATTTTAGGGACTGGTATACGCCAAAAGCAGTCTGGTTTCAAAAAGAGGCTAGTTCAAACATAATCAGTGCACTGTATGACCTCAATGACCTTCAATTTGACCTAGACTCAAGAGGATATGACCTTGATACCTCATGGCCTACGTTTGCGAGGTTAGTTTAGGTTTAAAATTCACATATTATAAAGGTTGTTAGGATAATTTTTTTGTACCATCCCAACGATTCGTTGTCATCACCTGATGCCCTTCTAGTTGGTTACATCAACTTTTTATAAAGGTGTCTTGTTTACAGTGTTGTTACACAGTTTACAGTTATCAATAGTTGGCGTGAATAAACAACGGCGCTAACAGTATTAAAAGTATGTTTATTAAAATGACAAGAAAATCAATAAAAAAAAAACAATTAAAATTACATAAGGACTTAGTAACAAGGTATTTTTCAAATATTTTAATGCTCACGGTCTGTAAAAAAGCATAATCTATTATTATCGATCCACCCCTCCCTCATAAATATAAATAAAAATGTTTATTATTGGATATATTTAAATCATGAACCGTCGAAAAATTATGTAACACGCACTACCTATTTAAATGACAAAATAATCTTTGATAATTTATAGAGATGGTAAAAACAGGTTGTTTATGTTTAAATATTGGATAGACAATGCCTATAAAAGTGGTCGCATCGTTGTTTTTAAGAGCAAACTAGGTTTCTTTTAATCTATTTTAGACAATATTATCATCATATTTTCTTTCTGTATGAGTGTGAAATATATGAATAAAATACTTTTGCGTCATTAAATTAAAGATTTTATTATTTCATGATAGTATGTAAAACAGTTTTAATGCGTTTTTCAACTCAGATTGTTACTTATTCAATTTGTTAGACAAAATCGTAGTGTGCGTTTTCTATCGATCGATCGATTTCTATCGATCTATAATTGTAAGGGCCTCTTCGTGATGTATCCATGTTCAGCATACCTTACAGGTTAGATGTCGTAAAGAAATAAGTTCATTCTATGTATAATTTATAAAGAATCTATTTGTTCGTAGAAGACATTGTAAATATTTTATCGTTTTCATGCAATTACTTTTTATGATATCAATTTTCTCATTCTTACATTATTTGTGATTTATATGACATACAGGGTTCGACATAAGGAAATATTCATACTCGCCAAACTGGCGAGTGACTTCGATTTCATACTCGCCAAACGGATTTTGTACTCGCCAATTTGGCGAGTAACTTGATTTTGTACTCGCCAAATCCAAATATGCATATATATAACAAAATAGTTACAGTTAAGGATTTTTAGGTATATTAGGCAACTTGTTGTTATTAAAAACGCATGCGAGATTTAACATTAGTTAAACTAGGACAATCTGTTGAAAAACCTTAACAAGAATAACTACTTTTGCTAAAAAGGCCCCAATTTGCTAGCGTGTATGATTTAATTTTACTTTAAACGTTCATAGGAGTACCTATTTAAAAGTTGAAATATCATTGCTAGTATGTTTTTTAATACCAGAGTGTTTACACGCTGGTATTATAAGGGTCGATCCCAGTCGTTTCATACACGGTCCTATATAGCCTTTATAAGATTTTTGCCAAAAGCGAATATTTTTGCAAACTCCAACATATAAGGGACTCAT
>LQRL01117761.1:1968-17525 GCA_001703475.1 Hydroides elegans
GAATAACAAATAAATACTTATTCTTAAAACAAAAAATATGTGTTCACTTTGACCAATGAATTCACCAATTCTGCCAAACTATTTAATGTTGAAAATCAACAAATAACCAATCGTACATGTATATACTAAGCAAGTATTGATTCGATAATTGTTAGTAACTGTAACTAATCTTCAAGTGGGCCATGGTGGCCATCAAATATCTTAGCTAGATTTTTTTTTAAAGTTTCAAGCAGGCTTGGGTATGTTTTTTAGGAGTAACGCTCACGGGCTGCTCTAAATAACAACTGTAATCATTTATAAGCCAGGATTAAAATCAACATGTGTTTTAGGGAAACACACAGATCACGATTTTGAAGCTTTTCACCTTAAGAGGTCGCCTGAAACATGCCGTATTAGAGCTTGAGGTCCCGTTAAACACGCTTTGCATAAAATGATGATGTTTTGAATAACAATATTATATTCATTCAGATAATCGTAGCAGGAAAACTGTAATCCATTTTTATTCCCAATTTTAAATGGAATATGTAATGATATATCAAAACCCCTATATCGGGAAGCTTTCATTTACGACCAAATGATGAATCAATGATGGTACCATCAGTTTGGCGTCGCGTCGCGTCCTATTATGAGACGTAATAAAACCATTCTTGCCAAGTTTAAAGACTGCAATTTCTCGTTGGCTTATTAGAAGAGTACCCCACGAGCTGTTCCTCAAAAAAGGCGTTCCCACCAAATCTCTGCTGGCTTGGAGATTTTGAGGACATTCTTTCTAGCTTGGAGATTTTTGCAGTTTGGGGAACACCTTTTTTAATAAATTTCTTTATTTTTGATTATGAGAATAACTAATTGCAAATTAATTGTAATTGCTTGCAATTGTCTTATAACCATTTATTTGTTTTTGACAATAGGTGATTTAGTTATATTCAGCATTTAAATGTTTTCAAAAGGTGTTCCGTTTCTGCTCCAAGCTGGCTAGAAAAGGAGGAACAGCTCAGCTGGCTTGGAAAAAAAGAACACCTTTTTGCAAAAATAATATGTCCAAAAAAGAGTATTTTGTTGTTGTTCGTCTTCATAAAGTTGTTTTAAGTTGATTTAACCACTTTTTGAAAAATGTATCGTGGGGTACCCTTCTTATTATACTGTTAGCATGCACACAGGGAATCAATTACTGCTTAATCGATGTTCTCCTAATATTGATAAAATATTGTTGTATTTATCCTTTCATATTTAGATATGTTTGTCCAAATTTTCAGTGTCATGGGGGAGAGTGTAGAGGGACAGGATTGTGGGAATGATGCAGCAGAGTGGATCCAAAGCTATCTGGACAAGCCTAGAATACGGTATGGGACACACAAAGACATATAGACGTCTACATGTTAAAACAGTCAATATAAATGTATAACTCAAATGTTGAAATAAACGGGTTTTAATAGTTTTTCATTAAATTATTGGTTTGATAAGGCCATGTAAAGATTGCTTACAATATATATAATTTCCAATAAATTATTCCATATAGAATACACTAGAAACCCCTGTTTGTTAGGGGAAAAGGCTCAAAACGTGTCCACTGTGGCAAGGCCCTTACTGTTGCATCAAATATTCATTGAAAAACTCTTTGGGATATGGCATAAGCAAATATCATGATATATTTCATCACCTGGACTGCTTGCGACGATCCTCATATCTAACATTAACATTTTTGCATCCATAAATGTGTGCCGTTGGTTTTCAAATTTCAGTTTGGTTGTCGGTGTGAGCAGTCTTAGGAAACGCAAAGTGCAAGACAGGCACACAAAATGGTCCGTCCTTTCGAAACCTGATGACGTGGTAAGTGAATTCATAAGTTAGTAAAATAGACATTCAATCCTATCATTACTGAGATTAATTATATTATACTTGTCCTATGTGCAGGAGTACCCAGCGATTTATTCTGTTAAATATATATTCTTTTCAAATATCTATCTTGCTGGCATTTGCACATAACAGAATAGATAAAATTTGGTATTCCAAATCAACCGTATTTTCCTGGCATTTTATACGTATAAAACCCAAGTTTATAAATATGTCTCTAATAGTCTCAAACGTTGCTGGTTTATAATAAAATAGATTTTAAGCATAGCATAATTACTGTGATGCACTTGTACATTTAAGATTAACATAACGAAGTCCAAAAAGATACATTTTCAATCTATGCGCAAAATCAAGTCTTCTGTATACCAATGTTTTATTCTGCTGGCAAATTTGTTCAAAGTTGCTGGCACGATATTTTTGTATTCCTTGCTGGCAAATCAAGAATAAAACATTTCGATAAATAAAAATACTTATCAGGTTTAAAGTAGTTAAGAATTAATTTCAGGCCAACTGCAGTAAAATGAGACAATATTTCAAAAATGGCCCGTTGGGTACTCCTGTATGTGGCTACAAGTTGAAAACGGTTCATTTACTGCATGGTCAGATTGGCACAAGCCTTTTCCAAGTCCGGCTTTACCTATTTAAGTCTAGAATATAGAATTTTGTAGCTTCTATAAAGAAAGATGTTTATGATCCAGAGAAAGACACATTTTTTATTGAGTATCCTACCATTTAGTTATTCAAAAAGTATTTTAGATATGAACAGTTATGGCCGGGTGCACTCCGCGGTGTTAGCCCCAAGCAGCGCTTGAGCGATGCTTGGGCGCGGTTTTTTCCTCCCAGATGCCATAAATTGGTATCTTAACATTGATGAAATGCCCAAGCGCGGCTTTAGGCTAACACCGCGGAGTGCAACCTGCCAACAGAGTCTTAGATAATGTTCATAAAACAAATATTTGGTTTCAGATTATTTTTCAAAACTACTATCCGTTCCTACTTCACACTGAAAGCAGCTTGCACGACCACAATAACCGGACAAACCAGCATCTTGAAATGTCTCGATTTCGACCGAATTTCGTTATATCGAGATGCAAACCATATGATGAAGACAACTGGGCAGAAATATGGATAGGAAATGTGAAATTCTCCAATCTCAAGCCATGTCAGAGGTAAAATGCCCTTGTGCAAATCACTTGATTTTGTAACTAGAATAACAGGTTAACTGTTCCATGTTCATCCTTTGTAATCGACATCATAACGTTTAACCTTATTTCTTATAAAAAAAAAACAGATTACACCGCCCAATATTTTATTATATTTACCACATGAATAATGTTAACCCAAGGCAATTTTACATTTTTATTATTTTACATTAAAGATGCAACGTCACCACTTTGGACCCGAAAAGTGGTGCAAAGGAAGAACAAAATGAACCGCTGCGTTCACTGGGAGAGTAGGTGTCAAGAATCATTAAAAAATCATATGATATTGTAATCATTAAAGAAATTGATTAAAAATGTTTATATTTTCATATAAATTTTACGGAATTATTTTCTTTTCACTTTCTACTTTCCCAATCGCCCATATATATAGAGGTGAGATCGGCACTCGTTTTCCATCAATTAAAATTTTGAGAGACTTTCTTTTCAGAGTTTTCATAATTTGGGGATCACATTTTTACTATTTATCACTAACCGTTCGCAGGTACCGAAACGTATCTCCTGACTACCCAAGTACCCCGATATTTGGAGCACTTTTAGTCCTTGACCGAGACATGGGCCGAGTAAAGGTCGGTGACCAGGTGTACGTACGCAGGAAGACAAAGAAAGACGCGACATTGTGGTGCGAGCCGACGGTTTGCGATGAATAAAATCGTGAACGAACTTATAATCGATGACTTTGAGCATACAATCGATATTTATTAGACTCTGTATGCTACAGATTCAATTCAGGTGGATTTCCTGTCCGTCTGGATCATTTCTGGAGAAATACACGAACAGCCAAATACAAATGATTATTGTACTGTGGGAGTGGAACAGTTACTACCATTGGAAAACTACCTATTTACCAAATATTATGGCTGATTAATGAAAAAGAAAAATGCGTTTTTTATTGTCTGTATATAAGTTATATTTGTTTCAAGATGTATTTAAAATTGCATATACATGTATGTGCATTTTAACTGGAAATATATTTGCGAGATTGTATGTATTGATATAGTATTTAATTGATATAACCATGTGATTGTGTAATTTACAGTATATAGTAATATTTTCAATAAAATCAATAGAAATAATTTTTCCCGGTACGGAGTTTTTGTTGTTAGACAACATGTTCCACTATGAATTATTAATTTCTAAATATTTTAAAAGTAACATTTTCCCTATATATACACTGTATGTAGATCAGATAAAATGTCAAATATCAGAAAAGTATATGCAAAGAAAAGAGTGCGCCCTTGAACATTTATTAACTTTTCATAAGTATGCATACAGTGTCTAACATATTGATCAAATATTGAACTTATCTCTAAAAATCAACGCTATTGACAGAAAATGTAAATGAATCGACATGACTGTAGTGTTTAATATTTCTTGTGTTTGTCGACTAAGGGAATCGAAATATCTATGAAAAACGTTAAATCAATAACAAAATTTTACATATAATATCATATTTGTACAATTAACACTTTAATTTACGAATTAGCCAAAACTGATTGAAAAAAGGTTGTCTTTGATGATGTAAAGGATAATTTGTCTCGTATTTTCTAGCTAGAAGATTGTTGTGAAAGAAAAACATGGAAAGATCAGCGTTGTATTTATAATGAAATTTATGATACATGTATTTGCTGCAATGAGATGAATTCATGCATCTGATCTTTCATTCAACAGGTACCCGTATAATTCGAAAGATTTTGGAATATGCTCTCAGAAGTTTTTAAAAACTATTAACTATTAAGCTTTTTTTATAGACGTCTATATAACATATTTAAACAAATCGTGATGCAAATATAATTGAAAGTCACTTGTCATTAGCAAATGACCTGTCAGAAATTAGGTCAAATTTCCAAAGCATTTTTAACTTGTAGAAATCTCAGATCTATGCATTCATCTACATATATTCAACGTAGTCTAGGCGTTCTGGTTTGGGAGCATGTTTGCCTACGTAATGCATTCATATTGTGTATTTAGTTTCGAGTGATCATCATTTATTTTTACTTAATGTAAACACATTTTGACTTAGTTAAATTTGATTTCTTTTTTAATTGCATGGCATTTGATTTGGCTTTTAAATAGATATACCATTCGGAATATATCGCTCATATATGACCCTCCTGACACTCACGCTTGTTTATTCCAAAGTGCATGTTCTTTGGAAAGATAGTTTGTTATGGTGCAAGTAACACGCGTCTTGAAGACAAGCTCGATACAATTTTGCATCTTGATAACATTTATTCTTTAGTTCTTAAGTTAAAACAACAGCAGCCTAGCTTCTTATGTAGGTCGTCTATATGATACTTAGTTAAGTGTATTTCATATCTATAAGTATCAACAATCCTTGAAAGATAAATGTCTGGGAATAAGTTTGATCAACACATTTCTTAACTGGCCTGTGGTATTATGTAAAAGGCATAAGATTAGTAAAGCATGGATGAATCTTCAGCTTTAATTACCTACCTTGGAATTTCGGCCGCCGTGAAACTTTGTGGCACTATTTTGACGCATGGTCAAAGACCGAATAATCTGGAACGCGTTGGCCATATTTCAAAGATATCTCTGTTTCCTGGGAAATCGATGCGTGGAACGGATTTAGATAACGGGATCTGCACGAAAATCGGACTTAAACATCCAATATATGATATCGATGACAGGTAGTTGCCTTTTATTTATTTCATTTATTTCATACATAAGCCAGTCAATACTCAATTATCAATTTGTCCCATTTGGAGTAAACTCAAAATTGGTAGAAGTAAATATTTAGAATTCGGTCATTTTCGACATAATTTGCAATATAACATGTATGATTGAAACTGTTGATAGTTCATAATTCGCTTCCATATATTTTATATATAATCAGGTTGGAGCATTAAACACATTAAAGCTTTAAGCATTTAACATACAAATTATATTGATTCAATACAGGAGTATTCTTGTTGTCAAAGATGGACAGTTCCAAAGCGCCAAATTTCTACCTAAAATCGTGACGATACCCGTTGAGATTGACGGCAGACGTCGAGTTATTCTGAAAGGAGATGGCGTGCCTCCGCTGACTCTATCTCTGGATAGAGATCCGTCACTTAAAGTGGATGTAGTAAAGTAAGTAAGATGCATCGATGGGAAGAACATATTGCTAAAAATCCAATACATGTTATTATGTAGATAGATTAATATCATTGCATATTAATCAAATATTAGTATAAGTTTCTTTTATTAATGTATATTTACCCAGTTTTGTCAATTGCTTCAGTAGCCAATTTTACAAACACTGTAGAGTCTACATGTATATTTATTACCAAATAAACATATTTTATGTACACAAATAATTTTCTCTTCTACTTAGAGTACTTTTTGGTGAGAAGGTAGAGGGGCAAGACTGTGGGGATGAGGCGGCAGAATGGATATCAAAGGTACTTGGATCTCCAGGTCTCAGGTGAGATCATATATCTAGTGAATAGAAAATATATGTAATTATTGTTGTAAAAATTTGAGTGCATGGTTGGATTCGTTGTTTCGTTTTGATATTGGGTATCCCTTTAAAAACACAATTATATAGCGTCATATGGTAAAGTATATGTTCGTTTTACCTGTTAACAGGCTTGTTGTTGGAACAGAGGGGTTGCAACGACGAAAACTGATGCAAAGGGGAGATAGATGGACCGCTGGAACCAAGCCAGACGACCAAGTAAGTGCAATTAAAATGTAATATGTTTTACAAAGTTCAATTCATAAAGAGCATCATTTATTAAATCGAGTCATTTCTATCGTTACTATCGGATTTCACTGAATTATGGTTACGATACACATACACATGTAAAATACAATTTTGATGGTTTATATACAGTATAGTGTTTAGAAGGATAAACTTTCCGGAGGAATAGCTCTCGAGGTGCTCTTCAATGAGTCTTTTTATGTGTAGGCCTAGTGTTTGTTATAATCAATAAAATTTGTTTGCAAATCTTAAATAGTAAACCAGAAAATAGTGATATGCTCTCTTCTATCATTTATTAAGCTAATATATTAAAATCCTTTATATCTTTATATATCATTCATTAATATTTTCAGGTAATTTATACCAACCTTTACCCATACATGATCGCCTCGGAAGCCGGATTAAAAGACTTCAACGAGCGTCTAGGAGAAGAATTCCCGATGTCCCGCTTCAGACCAAACTTTGTTGTTTCGGGATGTCCACCTTTTGATGAAGACAGTTGGGATGAAATCTGGATCGGAGACCTCAAGTTCACCAATAAAAAGCCATGCAATAGGTTGATATGATTAATTGTTTAAATGATAGCGATAATAACATTTTTGGCAGACAATGAGAGACTGCATGAAAATAAGGAACCATACGGAAATTAAGTTATTTTTGAGAAAACGTATCCATTTTTACAAACCAATAATAGCATGTAAATGAAAAAGAGCCATAATTATCGCTATATACCATTTGAGTGATAACATTTACACTCAGTCATATATTCACGAAGAATACCATTAAAATTGTCCATTGTATATGTAAGTTGATCAAATAATTGGTAAAAGTTATCTTTTTTTCCATGAAATATTCATAAATTTCTGGTTTTATTAGATGCCCGGTGACAACAGTTGACCCTGCCACAGGTGTGCCACATGAGAAAAATGAGCCGCTTAATACACTGAGCACGTATGTCTGAATTCATAATTTTATTTATTAAACGAACTAAACATATATGACCGGTTGCTGTTCACGGTGTAAGCCCCAAGTAGCACTTGATTCATGCTTAATTACACGCTACTTTATTTTCCTTCAAGTTGCAATAAACGAATATTTTAACAATGATTATTGTTTAGCTCATTTAGGGAACGGTTACATTAAAGTCGCGATTCCTGTCGCCACTTGCGATTTTCACTGTTTTCTTTGTAGGACTTTAACTTTTTCTAAAAGAAATTTAATGTCGCTCGAAGCGATTTGATAAATTTGCGGTTACATAGCAGCGATTCTCAAAACCAAAACAATTATGCTCTATATTTCTTTGCATCGATAATTGTTTGTTTGGCATTTGTCGCAGGTTGCGAATCGCTTCCCTAATGGAAATTTTTAACGCAGGCTGCGATTTCTATCGCCAGCGACAATAAATTTTGAAATGAACAATATGACAGCGATATTGTATATAAATTAAATGATTCACTATGATTCTTTAAAAAATGATGGAAAAAAGCATTAAATAGTTTCTTATGCTGAAATTATAGAAACATGTATAAAATCTACATGTATATTTATGCTGAAATTATCAGATTTGTTGTCCTTATTTCCTGTTGAACATGCAGGTACTGATCTATCACATTGTTAATCTACTGTGTCTATTTAGATTCAAAGTCTACTTTAGAACTATAGAATCCAATTGATCTCAGAGTTTGTTTATATTCTACCGTTTCGTCACCAATTAATTCATAATAGTAAATGGTAGACTAAATACTATTCATGTCAAATTCAAAATGGCAAAAATAAGAAGGCGGTAGAGTCTAAAACAAATTACTTGAGGAATAAAAAAAAATTACCTTCGATAAAACAGTAAAGAATGATATATATAACTGAACATTATCCGATTCTATAAAATCCAAAATTAGCAGACTATCCTACTAGCTTGGCCTCTTATTACAAAATTTAATATGAATGAAAGAGTAGCGAATGAAAGTGGATGGGAAGGCATTGATAGTAAATATAGAGTCTCTACTTATTTTTCACCTCGTTTAAGTTGTCTCAATAGATAAGTAAAGCAGCCCTTTTGTTTTAGTCTATTCTTCAGCATAGGATGAATTCATCAACGTTATTCCATTGTGATCTCATTAGATTATTTATCAGAGCTAAATGTCGGCGCCTTCGGCGCAAACTTAAAAGAAACACTTTTGTGCGCTTTGATAACACCTCACCTTATTGCTTACTAGTGGTAGATAAAGTGAAAAGAAAGTTGTCTTTGTAGAATATCAAACAAAGTATTTGCCTTAAGTGTGGTTAATATGTATACGTCTATTCTATTTAATCCATCCACACACTTTTAAGTATAGGTTCATCTTATTATAAGTTTTGGAAGGTTTGCAATATCGTAAGTCTAAAATCAATTTAATGTCACAAGGTATTAAAATAAGAATTCAAGGGCTAAATCGCTATCGCTAATAGACCTAAAACTAATGTAACCGTAAAATCTAGTGAAAATCGCAACTTGCGATTTAATGTAACCGCTCCCTTATAGTTATTAATAGTAATAGAGTTCATAAGTAACTGTGTGTGAAAAAATACCAACCGATGATAAACACACATCTTTATCTAATGCTCATGCAACACCGGCTTGGTTCCAGATTTGTAGTTTTAAAAAGTAAAATCGCATGCATATTATTATTTTATGTCACCTTTTCTCTAAAGGTATCGCAACGTCTGTCGAGATTTCCCAAACCGGTCCATTTTCGGAGCTCTGTTGGTCCTGGACAGTAAGGAAGGTCCAATCAAAGTTGGCGATGCGGTGTACGTCAAAAGAAAAATAACCGAAGGCAGTTTTTGGTAGAACTGGTGGGAGCATAATTTAAGTCTTTGCACCAGTAATGTTATAAAATAATATTTGATCTATATATACACGTAATTTACAAGTATGTGTCATATTGTTAGATCCCAATGGCACTTATTAAATTATTTCGATGCATGAAACAGCTTGGGACATTGGTCACCATTTTGTAGTTGATTTGAAAGTTCTGTTCCCACTGTAAATGAAAACAAAAAGGCGAATAAAGATTGAAACAGTCATAACAGTTTTTTTTTTACATTCTTTTCTTAGCTATCAAAATATCACTTAAATCAATATTTCATGTAGTTTAAAAGAAAATAAACGGTGAATTTAAAAGAAAGATGGAAGCATTTCGAAATTATTTAAGACATAGATATTTATTATTTTGTTTTTATTTTTACTGTTGACACTGTTTGGACAATGGATTTTATTGATATTATTTGACCTCATTTGAGGTTTTTGCTATCCTATTTTTATACAAAAAGTAAACGCACAAAGCAAAAACTGGGGTCGACTTCTAACATAGACTACCAGTACAGCCAGTAATTAGGGCATGTCTTCAAATTAGTATGAATATGCAGATGCATAATGCATAATGTAACCTTATATCAATAAATCCGGAGCAATAATTGTGTCATTCATTGATGTAAACACTCAGTTCCCGAATGCATCATAATGATACAGCTTAAACATTTACGTTATAGGAAAAAGAACTAGGTCAGTGCATTAATTAAAATATTAGACAGTTTCGAGGCGCAGCCGAAGCACCTGTGCAATGTTTTAATTTATGGCGTTGACCGAGTACTTAAGTCGACTAAGTTTACTGACCATTATTAAAAATAATGGATTCTGAATACAAAGGGACTGTAAACTAAACAATAATATAGCATTTTTTTATGAAAACATGAATTCCTTAATGACCCTCTGATAACTGAATACCCATATATTTTGAAAGGTAATTTGTGATGGTATAGATTATGCACAGCATGATAATATGCTTCACATAATCAGTCAAGATGTATAATGTTGTATCAGAACAAATGTCATGGCTTCTTGAACAATGTTTATTCATTGCTAAGTATTGATAAATATCAAGAATACTTGACATTAAACAAGTACATTCACTTTTTATTCTTATATTTGATATTTATTTGCCTTTTTCCCAAAATGTTAAAACTACTGACAGATTCAATAAACATGGATGATTCCACAAAATTGTTGGCTTATCTAGGCGTTTCGGCCACTGTAAAACTCGTTGGGACTATTTTGACATATGGTCAGAAACCAAATAATTTGGAACGCGTCGGACATATTTCAAAGGTCACACTCTTTCCTGGGAAATCAATGCGAGGAATAGATTTAGATAACGGAACATGCACGAAAATTGGACTAAGGCATCCTAAATATGATATCGATGACAGGTAATGTCTATTTTGTTATAATGAAGACTATTCCAAGGTTAGGTAATTTTCTTTGTAAAAACAAGTTCTAGATATGATAATGTAAAAATAATCTCTGTATTAATATGAAAATGATTAGTTTTTCATTAAAACCATTTGTTCATTTTCTTATAACAGCATTGTTTTAACATAAAGGTATGTTATTTTTATATTATTTTATTTCATAAAGGAGCATTCTCGTTGTCAAAGATGGCCGGTACCAGAGTGCAAAACTGGTGCCTAAGATCGTTACTATACCCGTTGAGATCGAAGGCAGACTTCGAGTGATCCTCAAAGGAGAAGGCGTGCCTCCACTTTTTATATATCTGGATAGAGATCCTTCCCGAAAAGTTGTCGTAGTAGGGTAAGATTTATATCTGGTATTAAATATATAAATGAAAGCTCAAACTTAATGGTTATATGTTTAATTGCTGTATTGATATTTTTTAGATAAATGGCCATAGATGGCCCAGCTATCAACCATTTTTCATCACATAAAATAAACACTATTTAAGGATGTGTTGAAGCAAAATGGCACATTTGAATATTAAAGCATAAAATAGTTTTATATTTAAAAAAAATCCTAAAACAACAATGAGGCCTTGTCGAAGCAACATTGCACAATCAAATTTTAGAGCTTAGAATATTTTATATTTAAATTAAATAAACTATTTCGATTGCAAGTGTCCTTGGTGAGAAGGTCGAGGGAGAAGACTGTGGTGATGAGGCAGCTGAATGGATTTCAAAGGTACTTGGAGCCTCAGGCCTCAGGTAAGATAATGAAATAAAGTATTAGTTCAGAATAATATCGATATAAAAGTATTGGCAGAATGAATTTTAAAGGTACATTGTACTTGAAACATCAGGTATCAGGTATGATATTTCGTAAAGCGAAATAAGGAAAGGTTTTTTTATTTGCTTATTTCCCATAATAATTGCCAGAATGTGATTATAACATCGAACAATAAATTAGATATCATTATGTTATAAGCTATGTATAAATTTTCTCTTTTTTATTGGTAAATGAATTCGTAAATAATACGTATGCATAAATTCAATATGCCCACTAGGCTTGTTGTGGGAACCGACGGATTGAAAAAACGAAAACTTACTGAAAGGAAAGATAAATGGTCTTTCGGGAGCAAACCAGAAGATCAGGTAAGTAATTAATCAAGAAGATCATTGTATATATACATTTCTTATCCATAACGTTTCTTTAAAATTATGTTACATTTAATTACTTTTCTAACATTTAACAATTGTGTCTAATAATCTATGTATTATTTTGGTTCGGCCAATTACCATTCTTTAATTATAGGTTTTCATATGTTTTAGGTCATTTATAACAACCTTTACCCATACATGATTTCCTCGGAAGCAAGCCTAAAAGACTTCAATCAACACCTTGGAGAAGAATTTCCTATGTCCCGCTTCAGACCGAACTTTGTTGTTTCTGGATGTGCACCTTATGATGAAGACAGCTGGGAGGAAATTTGGATTGGAGACCTCAAGTTCTCTAATAAAAAACCATGCGTTAGGTATGCCTCCAAAAAAATGAATGAATTATATCAGTTACAGCCTCTCAGTCGCAACAATGGATGGAAATGATGTTTAATGAAATCGAACAAACTATAAATCACGTTTTGATTTGATTATTTTGATTTTAGAATATCATTTAAAAAGATATACTCGATTATTAGTTGAGGGGCACTCAACGATTTATTCTTGTTTATTTGCATCAAAATGTTTATTCGGAAGTTGCAAGCAAGAAACCCAGAAATGCAATTGCAAGCAAATATACAATCTCCTACCAGAATAAAGATTTCAATAAATCAAATGTTTGGAAGGTTATTCTCTAACATATTCGTTTATACCCAGTAAACAAAAAACGTATTTTGCACGTTTTCTATTGGTGCATTTTAAGTTACACTGTAACCACGGTATTTAATACGTTTTTACCACGTATTTATCCAGAAAGTTTCCGAGAACTATTTTAAAACGTTTTATGTACGTATTCAATTAGGTGTAAATCACGTTTTAAACACGTTTTCATAGAATCGTTTGTTTGAGGTAACTTCGAAACGAGAAAAACTCGTTTCCGAAAAACCTTATAAAACGTGTTTTATTAACTATATTAAAACGTTTTTTATGTCCAAAAAGAAACATGACGTCATAAATTTATGTGCTCGTCATCAATGTTGCTAGATTTGTTTTATTTTACCATTAAACGAACAAAAAGAGAGCAAGAGAAAACATCAATAAATATGTCAATCTTATAAAGTATCAATTTTAACAAGATATATAAAAAAATATCACTGATGATCTAACCTCATTGTTTTCATTGGATTATTGATTTGATTGTGATGTAACTTAGTTGCCGGAAGTCCTGGGAAAATGTATAATCACAATGTATAGTTTTCCAGAGACCTTAACTTCAAAGTGGATTAAGGAGGATTTATTAAAAAATCACTATACAAAATGAATAAACATGCTTGTACACGATAGATGAAATATCAATAAAAGCGATGATGCTCTAGGGTAAGTGATATTATTTCTAAAAGAAGCTGTGGTTGGGACTGATAAAGGGTTTTGTACACGGATTATTCTTAATATAATGAATTATAAATGTTGAAATTTATAATTGATTTTCAATATGATAATTTTTATAACCAGTTTTCCTGATAATCTGGGTTTTTAGCAAGATGAATAGGAATCACATTTCACACTTTATTGTTTTTAAGCACCAGTGCAGCACTGGTGCTTCTATAGAATCGTGTTGCTGAAAATGCCCAAAAAGCTTAGTTTTCCAGCTATAAACAAAGAATTATCAGAACCGTCGCCTTTTCTTCACATTCACTTTCCTTATATGCGTTACACAGCATATCAGCTCTTATTTTGGGGATGTTATGACTAAGCAGTTATCTTTCCTCCGCACTTCTCACCTCTGTAATTCGGTGAGAGAGCCTAAATAGATATAGCGATGACCTCATCGATACAAAAAAGCAGGTATGGGTATAGCTCCATTTGTTTGCTGTGAAAGAGCACTGCATATTACTTTGCTTGATGATGTCGGCAGTTAAACCCAAACAACACCTCATTTGAAAGTGTGCTACGCCTCTGGAGATTTGTAGTATTAAGAGTTATGTGAATGAGCTCATTTCATACAATTCACCACAGAGACCATTCGTTGCAGCAGCCAGTGATAAATGAGCCACACATATCCACATTGCTTTTATCAGCATATTTTTAATGGAAGTAAATAAGCGCCTTATATCACAGTTTATCCTAACTAAACACAAAATCTAGCATCAAATGAACATTGTTCCCTTTTTCGTATTTTCATGATGCACTTTTTAAAGACATCCTAGATCACCTTTCTCACAAAGTGGATATTATGGATATAATGCATATGTATTGTCTTCGCTAATTTTTAATAAAACAAAGGGTACAATGATCAAATTTTAAGGAAAACCTTTGTAAAAATAAGTTATTTTAGTATGAAAAAAAAAACAAATAGGTGCTTTCTAAGGCTCTTGGTCTAGTTTTATTATAAAATTTTAACTTGCAAGATACTAGCATAAAAAAATACCTTCTGGAAAGCATTTGAGCTGATCGTTTATCTTTGTATATATTTACGTGTTATAGAAATTGATATTTGAATCAAATTTCTTTAATACGTAAATATATGTAAAGATATACAATCATCTCACATGCTTTTCATATGATTATTATACTATTTTGATGCAAAGTCATACACGACAAAAGCTAGTCTAGTAGTAGCCAAACTGGTTTTCTTAAATGGTTTTCTTTTCGCTTTTAAAACGTTCCAGAAACGTGCAAAACACGTTTTTATATGGTTTTCAGGAAACGAAATAAACTCGCAATTCGTGATGGACGTAAAAACGTACAAAAAACGTCACGAAAAAACGTTGAAAAAACGAAATCGAAAACGAATTAAAAACGTGTAAATTCCGTTTCCTTGTTTACTGGGTAGTGACTAAATTTAGACAATTCTACATTGGTTTATATATTTATAAACACAATCTTAGAGTGAAATAATCGTTTCGAAAAAAATCTTTGTTCTGTTCTGAAAAAGTTGCAAGCAAGGAAGAGCTGCTACAAGAATAAATATTTACCCGGATAAACCGTTGAGTGCCCTCGTTAGTTGGTGATATATAATAACAACAAAGAACAGAATTGATGTATTTTTATGTTTGATTAACATTGTACATAGCGAAAGACATGATAGTCATAGAAAAATCTCTACAATATATATAATAATTGTTAATGTTAATACTAATTCTTGATACGCAATGTTTGCATTTAGATGTCCGGTTACAACAGTCGACCCTGCAAAAGGAGTAATACATGAGAAAAATGAGCCTCTCAATACCCTGAGCACGTAAGTAGGATGTTTGGGTGCTGGTCAACTCGCCAAAAAACCAACTCGCCAAAATTGCTTTGGTCAAGTCGCCAAATTATTTTGGTCAACTCGCCAAATTCCTTTGGTCAAC
>LQRL01117768.1:11785-22937 GCA_001703475.1 Hydroides elegans
ATTGCGTGCACTATTGCTACGAGGCTAGGGCGTTGAAATCGGCCATCAGGTTGTCTTAGACATGCACGAAAATGTGTCTGTTTATTGGTTGTAAACTTAAGCTACGGATTTACCAAAGGTTAACTTAACGTGATTTTTCGATAAATATCGTGCTTCGAAGTAACCAAAAAATAAGCGAAATGTGATTTTCAAAACTGTTGTAAATCCGTTAATGGAGCATTAGAAAACCAGTGAAGGCAGCATTTGACATATTCAAACTGTTTTTTGAACAATTGTCCCAAAGTTGGCACTTCCGGTGCCTTAGGTCGGACCATTCGCGAAACTGTTTTATTAACTCAAGCGACCGCCGCAACTGGCTTGAAATATCGAATATGCAACTAAATGTACCAATTACCTGTGAAAATAATAGCTAGATATTTGAAACAGTCATGGAAATGCATCTTAGAGAGTTTGTGACTCGCTTTTTCGATCGTTCATTTTCAAGAGCTCGCTTAATCGTCAATAGCAAATATAGAGTCGTAAAAACTCATAAAATAAACTCACATTATGTGCTGTATAATTTGGTACATAATTGATAAAAATCGACTAAACATTTTTAAGTTACAGAAGTTTGAACAACCGGACATTTCTTTTGTTGTCGAGTATATATAAATGATAATATTTCTAATATACATAGTCACGCATGTCTATCTTTTGGCTTCGCAAAGCTATCACGTGACCTTATTCGCTGATGATTGCCGATCGATATTCCCGCACTATCATGTGACCCCCTCCGCATGGCCAGCTGCCTCAGATCATTGAGCGACTTACGCGGAGTCTTGAAAATATCGCTGTACTTGGGAAACACCGGTGAACTGTTCTCCACGCTAAGAAGCGATTTGCCCTTCTCTAATTGATCAAGTTTACCGGGTTCAAAGTTGTTACTGTCCTCATACTGAGTGGTTTCTCCGATCACCGGCATAGACGAGACGTTTCCCATACCTACGCTGCGTTCTTGAATCGCGTCTAACGACATGCGTCTAGTTACTTCCGGTTGCACTGGCTTCGTAATGGCGTCGGGCGCGATTGAAAAATGAACTGACGGCGCTTGCGTTTGCGTTGACGCACTCGAATCACGTCTTTCGAGCGAGCGCGCAGCTGGTACGTCTTTGACCGTCACGTAACTGTCTTCGTAACGCGATGACATGGTTTGAAATGGGTCCGCTGGTTTAGCTTCGGTCAGGCTGATTTGTGGTAGTAAGGTGTAGGTGCGAGTTTGAGATGTGGGGTTGGTGGACGGTCTTGAGTCAGCGTTTTCGGTTATGCTGATTTCAGGGAGGATTGTGGCGGCTTTGCGTTCGACAGCGCTTGATTCTCCTACAGAGCTGAAATCGGATGAACGTATCACATGTAGAGCTAATCATTTGTAAGAAAGTTGGAGAAAAGCTTACATGTATATGTACCAAAACTATTCGTATGAGATTTCATTTGAATATTTACATGTTATATTCTACTCACCCTTGCATTGACATCGTATGTGCTTTTGCTCTCGGTACTGGAGCATTATCATCTTTTGTCGGTTCTTGAACATTGGTGGATTGCCTTTGCAAAATAAATGGCAGGAGTTGGTCATATTTCTTCCGCTCCCGCTCGCGAAAACGCTTGTAACCTTCCAGGAGCTCCCTGAAAGTTTAAAGTGAAATTAAGAAGAATTTCCGATATTTGCGATACATGACATATACGTTAAAACACATTTTGTTGCAATAATGTATTGATCTCATCCTTTTTTCTGGGTATCTAAAAATCAGGCCCATTGTTTTGCTCATGTTTTTTATGAAACATTTGAGCATATGGTCTGCATGATAGAATAATGGAAATATACTTTTTTGCTTACTCAAACGTTATTTCTCCGTTTTTGTCTTTGTCAAGAGAGTTGATGATTCTTTCAATTTGGAAATCATCCAAAGGTAAGCGTGCTTCCTGCGAAAAGAAAAAAAAAATGCAAAATCAATAAAACACATTACACTAAAATGTGTTCAATTTAAATATCAACGTGTGCGTTTAAATATATTTTGTCACAGAATAAATCTATGGGCTTATTGAAGTTAATTAAACTTAATTTAATGCCAAATGTCAATTTGCAAAAAAAACTACTATTATAAGACAATGTAAAAAAGATAGTGTATTTGCTAATCTTATCATCCACACACAGGGTTTGATAAAATTATATTGAAGATATTTTTCTTCTTTCAAATAAAATCAAAACTTACTTTCATCCCGTTGCGAAACTCCTCCCTCGATATGCTCAGACTCTTATCCTTATCAAACTGCGCAAACAGGTCCCACAACCTTAAATTGCTATTCTTCACGTGCTCAAACAAAAGGGTCAAGGGGTCGCCCAAAAGCGGTCGCTTCCGCTTTCCGTTTTGCAAGATGACGTCACCATGAATCACGTGGCCCCCGTGCAGGACCTCCAGGGGTCTGCCAGAGGCCTGGATGTCTTGCAGCACGTCTTCGAAGTATTTGTCTACTTCGATGTCCTGATTTGATAAAGAGTTTAAAAAAAAAAGGTGTAAAGAAACCTCAGATTTGTATTCACGAAAGCATGATAATGATTCTGAGGCGATTTTATCATCTGGTGGATGTCCAAATTGAGGTTGTGTACATATACGGGAAGCGACGAATGAAATCGATGCGGTTTGAAGCGATTACGATAGCCAAAGGGAAGTGACAACAAGCTATTCTCAGATTCAGATAAAGCTGTGCGATTAGGAAAAATGTTTAGATCATATGAAATACGGATAAAAACCTGAAACGCTCCACGACGCACATTTCGGGCAAGGCTCGTATTCGTTCACACACTTGTAGAATTAAACTTCAATTGACTTGAAAACAACCCACTTACCAGTAGTTCAAGTCTAGTAAGGGCACTTTCTTCATTTTCTTGATATGTTTCTAGGAGACTGATTGCTCCATTGGTTGTTATGGGATTTTTACTGATCTGAAATGATAATACATATATACTATGATTTAGTTATCAATAGAGTTAAGTAACGGATGTCGAAAGGTATTTCTAAAATATATGTCATAAATGATATATATTGAATAATCAGAAACACAGTTACAATGAAATATAAGTACTTTATTATTTAGTAAAATGGGCCACAACTTTATATGATGTGTTAAATAACGCAATGAAATGGGGAGAATCATACATGACTTAATTGAATAACGAGATACCAATAAGTTTAATTGAATGGGAATATATTCGTTTTATCTCATTTGCAAACACCAGTACTGGATCGAGCCACGTTTAAGGGACCACGTTTCAAAACATTTTTATTCCCTATTACTCCTGAATAAACATTGAGTTTCTATCTTTTATTGTCAAATAATGGGATATATTTGCAAAACAGAATAATGTAAGTTACACGTGGAAGTATGCGAGTAGCCAGAATATATTTGCTTTGAAGGTTAAAAGACACTTGATTAGGTTATAGAATTCGTTATACATATCCAATTAATACAGGAGTATATCTATTAATGTCTTTCGAACTAGTGATATAATTTATTATTCAAAATGAAGCAAAAAGGTAAAGCTGCTATCATGTTTACTTATTGACATACAGTTATTATCATTGACAGCAAAAGCAGCAAATAACAAAAATCAAGTTAAGAAACTGAATTTAAAATATAAAAATGCATTTGATTCGTAGTTTATTACCAAATTATTGATATAATAAGTTTACATCTGTTGCGTAATAAAACTACAATACATGTTGAAAAATGTGGAAATAACAATTTAATTTCCTTTTATATCGACATTGCAGAAGCAGTTGTTTTGCTGTTAGCAATCGTATCCAGCACCATTTTGGCCCAAAATCACGGGCAGCGCAAGTACTCAAAGGAAAATCTTGATCAGATGAAAAAGAATTGGCTGAAGAATTACGAGAAATCGTCGCCTGTATGTGACATATAGTTTTAAACTTAATTCAAATTTATAGTTGTATGAAAGATTATATTACATGAGAAACTATTGATTTACATGTATGGCTCAAAATCCTAATGATTCTCAATAATTATCTACTTACGTTATAACTTTCAAACTTGGGTTCGGATGCAAAGAATAGTGATATTTCGATATGGGATTTTTAGCTACAATAAGATTATTTTACAGTTGAAATACGAAACTTAAGAGCCAATCAAAGTTTACAAATGATAACTCAATATTTGTGTTACATATGTACTTTTAATGAATACAATTGTACATAACCATTCGATGCATCGGTTATTTTAAAACTGTCATTTGACGTGCTTCAATTACAGGAAGAACCCCGATCGACATTGGCGTTCAATCTCTACAAAGCACTTTCCTCCAACCTGGGTCCCACTGACAACCTCGTCTTTTCTCCGCTGAGCGTCGCGACCAGTTTGGCCAAAATCGCCTTAGGCACAAAACGGAATACGGCCGAAGAAATACGAGAAGCTCTCGCATACCCGGATGTCGAATATGCCGAAGACATTGCTGATGAAATGTACGAACTTTTTAATCATTTGGACGATTTAAAAGATGTCTTTGATTTAGTTATGTCTGAAGGTATGTTTCTGGATCAGGATTTTACCATGCTTGATAGATTCCGACGGGATGTGTTAAGTAATGATTTCAGCGAGGTTGAACAGTTTGAAAGAGGAAGTGCTGGTGACAGTATAAACAACTGGTTTTCGGAGAGTAATTGTGGATATATGGAACTACCTTTTGAAATCAACAACGATGCCGAACTTGTGGTCACAAACGTGTTGTCTTTTGGCAATCTATGGGATAAGGCCTTCGATCCGGTCAATACAAAAGAAGGTGACTTCAACCTGGCAAACGGGGAGACAGTACAAGTTCCCATGATGCACCAACATAACCGGTTCCTTCAAAGTTACAGTAAGGAGATGAAAGCCATTATGATTGAACTTCCTCTCTTGGATAGAGAGATGAGCATGTTTATATTCATGGATCATTTTATTGAGCCGCAGGATGGGGATGATGAAGAGAAAGAAGAAGAGAATCCACTACAATTCGAAGGTTAGTTGAAATGGATTTAGGGCGTGGTTAAAACTCAACATTTTCTGTGCTATCCAATTAATTCCTTATTTAAACTTATGTTTGAAAGAGTATAAGTTTGGACGCCATGAAAAAGCTGCGTTTTACAGCGCAAATGATTGCATCTACACTAAAAACATATTGAGAATATATCCCACCTACATGAGTATTTCTCGCTGCCTTAATGCATGAGCTTGTAGCTTCAATTTGTTTACGAGTAACCGAGATTTTGTTTCAAACTTTATAGATCAGCTGTCTGTAGAGCTGTTCGCAAATCCGAAAAGAATATTCCGAGCTTTCCATATGGAATTGAAAACTCAACTCTCGCTTCCGAAGTTCAGTTTTCAGCAAACGATTGATTTGGTTGATGCAATAAGGGCTGCAGGAATATCAGATTTGTTCTCAGAGGTACGTGATATTTTTATGAGAGTTTCAAACTTTCCTGTGATCACGCCGATGACCGATTTTTGAAAAATGTTGGTAGTTAATAAAATAGTTATTATTAGTTGTGTTTTCTTGCAAACATTTATGTGTCAAATAATAATAATAAATGTGGGCACCTATTTTTTAGATGGTTTTCATTTTCATTAATTACATTGAGATATCACATGATTAACTGGAGGCGCATAGTCTACACATTTTAGCTACTGCATCGTTTCTCCCTTTATCTTATATTGATTATTTAGAATTTTAAATCATGCATTCGTCCCCTTGCAATACAGTTAGATCTGTCGGTGCCTATTGGAGCGCATAGGTTTTTCGGAGGGGAGATTTTCACTGTTTATTTTTGTAAAACTCTCAAGTAACGATAGAATACCTACCGTGCGATTTTCCGAACAAAGAAAAACAGTGAAATTCTCCCCTCCGAAATCTCAGCTTGCGATGTATGTAACCGCTGCCTTAGGTGCAATAAAAAAGGCGATTTTTTAAAGCAACGGGTGTTTAGGTAGCTCATTTTGTTTCCGACAAAATTTAAATTGGAAGACGTGTTGCAGGGTTTGCTAAAGAAACTTAAAACAAGAAAAAGCTTCCAATTTTGCCAAGCCCTAAGTTATGTATACAATAAAACTATTTGTTATAATCTATTTAGTTTTTATTGATGTTTCACAGGAAGCTGCATTGGATGGGATCGTTGATTCTGAAAATATATTTGTCAATCATTGGATCCATTCAACCTCTATACGTTTGGATGAGGAGGGCAGTGATAACCCAACAGGTTAGTAATCAATTTATGGTAACAATTAGAATGCTGGTATTGTATTTGTCATCGGCATTTTAAGGCGCATGCAGGCTATCGGAAGGCAATATATGCTGAATTCATGCGAGGCAAAATGTTCGAGTATGTCGCCTTTGCGCCAACTTTTTGAGGAAGTTTCATTGAATTTTTTAAACTCTTAGATATTGTTTTTAAACTATGGTCAGGCAAAACTAAATTAATGGACTCCTATTTTGGTGTGATAGGAACTGGGTATTTGTGAATCAAACATATATGTTCATTCGCATGCCGTTAAAGTCTAACATATTAAAATAGTTATTTTTCCTGTTTTACAGATCCCAGGATTGTGGATCCACAGCTAGCTGACATGCAAAAGAAAGACCTGATCTTTACTGTTGACAAACCATTCATCTTCACGATCCAAGAAAATAAATCCAAACAGATAGTACTCATGGGTAAAATCAATAACCCAACAAATACAGGATAATATTTAATAAAAAATGTATGTTTTTTCATAAATATGTAGAGATAATAGACCTACACGTATGTTATGAATTTATGATATCTTGACAATGTTAGGTCAAAGTCATACGGATTATAATTATCTTAACAAAGTTTGAATAAATTGTAACTTAGGAATATACATGTATATGTTAAATAATACAAATACTCATTTCAAGTAAAATTGAATAAACATTTGTGTTTAAATGTTGTAGAATTTATGTATCAATATAATCAACAAATGATTGTAAATAAAATGTATGGTTAACAATTTTCCATATTCCTGACTATGGGTTTGCAGCTACAGAGGTTTCGATATCGAAAATGAGTTTAAATACCTAAATATGATTTATATTATAGAGCGTGATAGGGATGAAACAATAAGGTCAATATTATAAGGGAACATCCGGAATCGTACACATGTATTACAATTTTAACATCTTTACCTTTAGAACTTTTAGTGTCGTATTGCGTAGCAAACCCTGACAGATATAAAGGCATCCTTCTAACGTGATTCTGTTGCATGTTAGGTCAATCTCCCTCAGAACTGTGTTGTAGAGTAGAATGCCACCAAGAATATGAGATCCTTCGTCTGCCACACCGTTCCAAGCCAGGTCAAGAATTTGCAGTGTTTCGTTTAGCTGTAGAAAAGGGGTTTATAAGATATGGATAGGTAAAGGAAACATGTTAGATATAAACAAAAAAAATACGTGAATAAGTTAATCGTGGAACGAACTACATAGAAAATATGCGTTCAACGTTAATATGATGACATTTGACATAAGTCTAAGAAGTCACACATTGTGTACGAAGGAATAACGCTGTACCAGAATGAATGATAAAATCGTCATAAGTTATAAAGTTAATTCTCTATGACATGACGTACTGATGCTGATAGCAAGGACACGTTCATATGCAACCCATTGTCAGGTTCTAGCCCTGTCGCGTCATTCAGTGAGTTCGAACTTGCTTAGCCATATTGGACTATCTTGTATGCATGGATCTACATAATGACACTTACTTCGGGATCTTTTACTTGCATTTATATATATTATACCAAAGCACATATCATAAATGAAGAATAAATTTGGGCCTCTGTTCATTTATTTTCAAGGTTCCCCTTGTGATGGTGATTTAAGCAGACATACCTGTAATGCTCGGAGGATGACATTGATTCCCTTCAGTCTGAGATGGTTCCATTGCAGGTTTAGTTTCACCAATCCATAATTGTTGCCTTTATTTTTAAAAGAAATATCAAAAAATATTTAAGGGGACGTAAAAGATTATATTAAATCCGGAATTGACGTTTGACCTTTGGTGACTATTACTTAAGTCTCAAAGTTGGTGAAATCACTCTACTATGTCCTGATGTAGTCATGTAATGGCTATACGTATCAGGTATCTTGACACCTCGCCCTAGAACCATCTCACCCAAATAAAGATTGGCCAACTCACCCAAATTATTGGTAAACTCACCCAAATATTTTGTTACACATAATTTGACAAAATAGTCCTTGTTGAGTATTGATATATAGCTATACGAATATTTAAATATCTTCATTAAGATCTTAGATTACATAGGGATCAAAGCACGTGTTTATTTTCAAAGAAACGTTTGTGCTCCGTGAGCGTCATAGCCCAATAAAACAAATGCATTTTTTTGCTGTGCAAAAACTTTAGAATGTAATTTTGATAAATCCAAATGCATTTCGTAACAAGAAAAAAAATCATATGTTTTGAAACTTGGGTGTGTTGTCCAAACACTTGGGTGAGTTGACCAAAAATTTGGATAAGTTGACCAAACAACTTGGGTAACTTGGTCACAACTCGGGTGAGTTGATTTTTGGATGAGTTGTCCGACATCCTACGTAGCAAACTGTTGAATGCTCACATTTATTCATCAGGATAAAATAATGGCAATACCATAAAGAATACAGACATCGCCTTACAATTTACTGCAGCAATGTTAACAACTGAAACATTAAGATAAGTTGACATTTAATTTGAACGTTTTCTCGATTTTTTACCTATAACATGCGCCCAAAAAGGCCCGCTTTCTTGCCCGAGTGCATTGTAACCGAGATCCAGGCTCTCCAAAACAATATTGTCCTGATAAACAAAAAATAACCTTTAAGTTTTTAATTATCAATTTTTGTTTTTAAACAATCATGTTATCAAATTTAAACTACTATTTTATGTGTACATTTTAAACGATTACTTTACAAAGCTACAGAATATATTCCGTGGGTGCCATAACATACCTGGATGCTTCTGGTGAATTGAGCTGAATGCTTATTGCATATTCCAAAACGGTTACCTGAAAGACACAATATCATTTATAAACTAACATGAAATCACAAACCTCTCATATAGCTTCCATGTGCTGTATAATATAATTCATACCGATTGTAAGAAATGTCAATGAAATGAAATATTTACATAAAACTTTAAATATAATATAGAAATTAAATCATAAACGTTTTTTTTTATATTCCGGATTTATTTACCCGCGGCTTTCAAATGTTTGACAGATTTGTTTTTCCGCAGAAGGTTTGTCATTGCTTTAAGGCCCACTGCGCCAATTTCGTTGTGTGAAACATTCTGCAAAAAAATAAATAAATAAATATGATTATCTTTTTTTATATAAATTTTCATATTATTTATATCTAGCTAGAGATTGAAATGTTATTAATGCCAAAATGGGCCATGAGGAATGCCAAGATTCCAAGTTCAACCGATATATGCACATTGCTTCTTGTTCAAAAATCCATCGATCATATTGAAATACTTGTTTAAAGTCAAGAAAACAATATCACAAGATATTCGTTTGCAGTAATGTGAAGGTTAACACTTAATACTATTCTGTCCGAATATTTGATACACGCTGTCCGAATATTTGATGCGCCCGATTTCGATAGTCAAAATTTTTGGGGGCCAATTGCTCAGTAGCTACAGTATATATTCAAGTGATATTACTCAATTGAATAGTTAAATGGTAAATGTAAGAATGAATCAGGGTTGCCTGTGAATAAACCTTACCATTTAAGAGACATCCACGGCCCAACTCAAAAGTGACCTGATTTTGTCCGAATATTCTATGCAAACGTCTTCCTTATCTTTAATAAATGTTAAAATTTACTTCGTATATACTAATTTGCAAAAAATTAAACTAAATAAAAAATACTTATCATATAAAAAAACATATTACGAATCATAGTTACCAAACTTGTGATTCGAAAGTTGTGTAGCATCATCTCTGTGATATGTTCCAGACCCGAAAGGCCTATTCGGTTATGTGATACATCTAAATCTGAGATGGTACCATTAACCTGAATCGGCAAGGATTATGTTTATTTGAGTAATATATCGTTTATCGTTCAATGAATGCGTTAAAAGGTATAGGGAAAATGTTTTTGCAACTGTAAAAAATGGTATTCTAGTCAAAAGTTTTACGTACTTGAACTTACTACAATAAGTAGCGAGCGATACGATAATATTATGCCATCCTGCACAATGCTTATATTTGGTGTAAGCTATTATCTTTTGAAGCGAAGAAAATGTGTCTTTATCATTTCTTAAAATAATAATTATCATAGTTATTATACCACCCTGAACCATACTTATGTTTGGTGTAAACTATTATCTTTCTAAGAAAAGACATTGCAAATTTATTTTAAGATGTTAGTTGTTGCTTTCGTCGAAATAAAACGTACCGCCAGTGCGATGCACAGTGCTTTGGTAGAAGTCGGCTGCAGATTGTGGTGGCATAATTTTAATTCGTTAAGATGTAAACTTTCCTTTATGGTTGTAATGGGCACATCATTAAAATGTTTGCATGCTGCTAAATAAATGTAAGTGCAGTCCCCTGTTCTCCAAGGTTCAACTGTAATGAAGCATATTGTTAAATATATATTCTACAGTTTTATCTTCTTACCTGCGCAAAATATCGTGTTATGCTTCATTATGGCATATCGAAAAAAAAAAGAAACTCACATGTTTGGACACACATGTTTGTAATGCTTGTTGACATGATTAAAAAACAGGGGTGTACTTTAGCGGTCGCGCGGTCGCGTATGCGACTAACTTTTTGGCCATGCGACTAACTTTTCAAAGTTAGTCGCGCGGCACGCGACTAACTTTTTATAGCTCTTATGTTTTTTTTAGTAAATATACAAATCATTAAAAAATAGTTTGATAATTAATTGATTAATGATTATTGTACTATTTTGCGCTCGCGCCTTCGGCGCTCGAATCACTTAAATCATTTTTATTAATAACAAGACGATGCTAAAAAAATGAAAACATTTAATTACACATTTATTTTTCAGTTTATACATTTGATCGATTTAGGGTTTTAGTTTAGATGA
>LQRL01117769.1:18303-32744 GCA_001703475.1 Hydroides elegans
CGCAGTTCTTCAAGCTACAGCACAATATCAATTACCTTGATCATTACACCACATTCCTTATCCCTTATCACATAGATAACATCTAGCAATTAATGCACCAACTTACAATCACCTTGCAATTATAATCCTAAGATTTATAAATTGGTCGAATGAATATAAGCAAAGATGGTACAGAATAAGATAGGATAGCTCCATTCACTGGTATGTTATTCGCTACTTGTGTGTGCATACGCGATAAGGCTGGATAGATCCAGAAAGCAGTGTGCATTTTAATGTAATATAGGCTAAGTTTTAAGCATATTTTTTTTTGTTTTAGCAATTAATAAAATATGTTTTTATTGTTTAAATAAGTTATGTTGGCCCTTCTTCATACATGATGAAGATAAATAATTTGTTTATGCATGGTTAAGCTTCAATATCTTACGATTTCTTGACATATACTTCAAACGGATTTTTTTTCTTTAATTGATCGGTGAATTCTCAACATCAAGTACTTATTCGAATGAGAGCTAACAAAGTTACTATATCACATGTTATCACAGTCCAATCTAACCATCAAAACATAAATTTGCACGTGTTTTTGGCAATGTTTTTGTAGGTATATTCGAAAAAATGGAGGCAAATAAACGCGAACAATCGATAAGAAAGTGTGATTTAACTTCATTATCTTAATGAAAATGTGCTATTTTCTTATATATTTATAATGTAAACTGAATGAAAAATAAAGGAGAAATCATTTAATGAACAAATTATTTTAAAATAAAATTACTTTTCGGATAAAGATAATTTTGCGTCGCGGTAATCATTTACTGCCAAAAGATGATTAATAATGAGAAGAAACAATGATCAAGCTCCAATTATCGAATAAGCAAACCAATGCGTAAATTGCAAAATCAAACACAATGTACACAAATAAAATGGGAATAAAACGACTAAGTCGTTGTTTTGATCGTATGTATTACTTGATGTATTGTATTTTGAATGTCACATGTGACAGACATCAATATTTAGTAGCAAAATAGTAGCAATTAGTATTTAGTAGCAAACAAAAAAAGTTGGAAATTGTGCAAGACTCCGATTTATAATTTTCAAAAGTTATTAGAATTTTATCAAGAGAAAGTGCATAAATGTCATGCATTATTATTTATCAAGCTGGTATTAGTATAAAGTAGGTTAAAACCGGTATATAATCATAGCACTATGATTTATGATATCATATACGTTGCTGAGTGACAACTTATAAATTATATTCGTATCAAAACAATTTACGATTAATTGCTTTAATGCATACTCATTTAATTCATTCTAATTTTGATATAATATCTCGATTCTATCGATGCTTTAAAATGTTAATCAGATCTAGTAAATTTCACATATATATCCAAGAAGCGAATTGCACCCGTCATCGGCCCATTGTGCAAGAGAACCGATGGCCAGACAATTCTGATCACTGTTGCCATCATATTCTCTTCCCCAGTAGCCGTTTGCAAACAAGCAGCTTCCTGTGATCCATTCCCATTGACCCTCAGCGTGCTCATCAGTGCCTCCCAACCACAGCCTACTATTGTCTAAAAATAATATCAATCAACATAATGGGACCATTTGTTCAAAGTATTGGCCTATATAACTTTAATTAACAATGCTTGAATTAAGTCTATTTCAATTATATTAATTATAGCAATTATATACATATAATTGATCAATTACACTGACAATTTTATGGTGTTATTAAAATAGAAAGACACATACCTGGTCCCAAGTTTTCCTCGATCTCCAAAAATCTTGCATGGAGGCCAGAATCGCACACCTCTGCTAGACGGCCACGTCGAATAACACAGTTATCGCGGGCTTCGTACCAAGTGACCAAATTTGTTGTCACCACATAACATTTATTGTTGTACACCAAATCACACTCTTTAAGAATAAAAAGAATAAGTGTTCTTTCTTAGAATTATATAACAAACAATTTGTGAATTCTGAATAATGTAACTAAGCCCGGCCATAACCGATATTATTTATAGTGGCATTCAGAGACAAGAACAAAGATACGATTAAATTAAGTACAATTTACTAAATTCTTTTTTTTAAATATTATTTCTAAAAATAACCTTTATTATATACGATGTACATCACTTTATTCTGCTTGCATTATGACCTTTGAAATAGATAGAGGTCAAACATCTATATTGCATTCGATTGTAGGACTGAAATACAACCGCGATATACCTTCTTCACAAGCTGCACCAGCAAAACCAGTCAGACATCCGCAAATGAATCCCTCTGCCGCCGATCTGCAGATTCCTCCATTTTGGCATAGGTCTCTATTGCATTCTGTTGGATCTGAAATATGAAAAGTATCAGATGATAAGGATTTTATAAAATTGCAAATCAAAGTTTTTTTATTTTATTTTAATGGAAATTAAAACGTAATACTAAATTACTATGTTCTAATAAGTAGATACCTCGCCAGTTCATTATAGTGTATAGCTATTTGGTTGGCTTGACACGTATGCAAATCAAACTTTGTTGAAACATAAAAATTGTATCACACATTGTATAATTATTTATATGTTTATTCTTTTTTCCAAGAATGTATGACTTAAATGCCATATAATTTCATTATGTAGGTATTTAGGAGGAATATAATATATAATATCAACTAATCTTATTATTTTTCTAATCTTGTCTTATCAAACTTCAATCAATAAAAGTAACACTAAATTAATTGCCGATTCGAGCTAAAGCACAGTTGGCGCTTTTGATTAAATGTATTAGGACTAATAGAAAGAACTACTATATGTAATTCACAAGGGTCTTATGGTCGCCTTTAACACATTGCAAAGACAGACTGTTACGATGACTACATAAACACTTACAAATATACTTTGAACCAACGTCTCCTTCGAAATGGATTTCAATTCCGGGTGAATCATTCTTGAGAAATTAACATTTTGAATTTTTGAAATTAGCCTGAATACATCCATTTGAATTACCACATTTTGTGGCGCATTCTATGACTGACCGCGCACCTGTCACTGTGGTGGCATTCAGCAAAGCTTTCATTCCTTTAACTATTTTGTAATCCTTTTCATTGATAACTAAAGCCTTAATTTCATAAATCAGACTCAAAAAGAAAACTCTGAATATTTTCATGATTTTACTTTTCGATTTGCATTGAGGAAATAATATCTATGGTTATTTAGCCAATGCTTGCGGCTCCGTAACGTTATTCGAAATAAATTGCATTTCTTTGTTATCAAAGCATGTATTTACAGTATCCATGGTAATATCGATTCACAGCTATTTAATGTCTCAATCATGTAATCTAAACAGATATATTACAAATTATGTATTGTTAAACAGCTTCGCAAACAAGTTGCGATTCTGTACTCCATGCACGACCATCATAACTAATGTGCTGCATGGAATATAAAACTCCACTAAGAGCCTTTAATGTCTTATTATTATAATTGTAAATATGTCAGGTTAAAAACAAGCTTATCAGCGTTTACAACAGAAGACTGTGAAAGATTTAGGATTGAAACATCTATTCACTTTCATATCTAATTATAGAGAGACCTTGAAACAAATATCCTGGGAGTCAAAAATTGCTAAAAAATAATTTTGAAAATAACTCCAATTTTTATATTTAGGTATTTTATTTTGAAACAAAAGGATTATGAAAGTAAAATATAATGTTATAACTTCCTTAATTTTTTCACACCAATTGAAAAACATTCAATGTTTATAGCAATCACACGAATCAAATAGAGGTCAAAATCGAAAATCGCAAAACACCACATGCTACTGCATAGTGGATTTAAGCCCGATAGTATACCTCAATTGTTTTATGTCTAAATGAATTTGTGCAAAATAACTTTTTTGAGGAATCAACACCGCTCTGCCATCAATAAATATTCATTTTCAAGTTGAATTGTTTACATACAATTATTTCGGAATGATTATTAAATCAGCAAGAATAAACGCGATCGGACTATTGCAAGTCGGTAGATGAATTCATCTAACCGATTGCAATCGTACGTCAACATCGTACGTTAACGTACGATTTTAACGAACGTACGAAGATACGTTAAGAAACGTCAGGGTTTCTAACATTTCACAGGATTTTTAAAGGAAATCCAGTGGTTTGGATAATTTATCCAGTCGTTGAAACTTGTTGATTCGGGTACCACATCACCAACATTTGTTTTGCCATGCCTCGTTATTGAAGAGTAGTGTGTATTTTAAAAATTTAGTTAAAATTTCGAAGAAAGTTTTCACATGATTGCTCCAACTCTGCAAGAGAAACCTTGATATGGAAGTAAACTAGAACCGACATCAAACCATTGTTTTACTCATCGCGTTCGTGTAAATCGCGGTAAAACACAAACTCTATTTTCTTATCGTTTTTGCATGATTGCCTTTAAAATAAAAACAACATGGTTATAAATTTATAATTACATAATTTTGATACATTAAAGAAATCGATCTGGCATAAAATGCATTTAGACTCAAACCATTGAGAGAACTATCCGGCTTAAATTCAATATGAAGTGGCATACGGCGTTTTGTGATTTTCGATTTTGACCCCTATGCGCTTCGGGTGATGGTTATGATACGAAATTTTTGATATTTTGTCACGGCGAAATCATGATATAATCCTCTGTGATCAACTGTGGGAGTAAAGCTTGGCACCAACAAGTAAATTTGTAAATGATCCCAACATGTACTCTTAATTGTTTTCATAAAAGAAAAAAAGCATATAAAGGAATCGATAAATTGCATTATATGATAGACCAAACCAGAACGTTATCTTTCAATGTGTCTCTTGAGAAAAACAAGATTGTCAAGGGTTTGACAATGACCCAGCTTTAGTGAATAGCTTAAGGTATTAAAGGCACCGCAAGTTCCTTAGATACACTTTGAGCGTTAATAGCTCTAAAACGGCATATGCAATGTAACTTTTTTTGGCGTAGCAAATTTCAAACAAAAAAGAAGGTTGATTTACAAAATATTGGATTTTAATATTAATTAGTGTAAAAGATATTAAATAAAAACGAATTTCGTGATATTTGTCCTCCTTTTCATGCTAGGATCGTTAAGTGACTTTGACAATCAACCAGTCCCTTTGTCTTTGCATAGTAGAATTTTATTGATTGTTTATGTGCTTTGTCTTTGAATGGTAGAATTCTATGAATTAACAATGTGTTTGTGTCAGCAGGGTGTCGCTTCTTAACGGTTGGGTGATTATACCAATAGAAACTATAACCTCTAAAATATGAGAAGTGATTCGAAAGGACAGACCATTAAACAGAGCATTCAGAATAAGAGAAAGCATGAAAGTGAAGAAATTCTGGGAAAATAAAACCGTTAGGAGGGTGTTAATGACCAGAATTTCAAACTTGAATGCTTTCTCTGATTTAAATCTTGATTGAACAAAATGTCAGTGTTATCAATTGCATCTATATGAAATCATTAGCATCTATAGTTTCAGTCCTTATTGATCCCATTAGTTATTGCTTGTCCAAACCTCGTGATTTCCCTCACCATATATATTCATTCGCGATTAAAAAGATCCAGTGATAAGAAGGTCATTTTTCTAAATTAAACTGTGAATATATTATGATGGACAACGGAGTACTTGTTTAGATAATTTCTCGAATAGATATACATTCTAAGGTGTATTAACCAGCAAGAAAGCAGGTACAAAGCTTACGGTTGGTAGTCTTATAAAACAACCAACTGAGAATTAATTCATCGAAATTCAAATGAGATTTATTTGTTGGTATCATTATATAGAACGTCTTTATTGTTATTAGATAAACATCGCCTTATTTAATTATATGTAGTAAATATCAAAATCAAATACGAAGGTTAAGATAAGTTAAACTAATCAAAAATGCGCTTTTTTACTAGTATTTATGCAGAAAAAAATCAAATATATGAGTGCCTGAGAGAAAATGACCACATAAGAAGCGTTTTTGGAGCTTATATGTTTCAGAGCAAGCATACTTTTCAATGTACTTCCCAAAGAAAACCCAGAATGCGTCTTGCTTAAAAAAACGAAACACGCTTGGGTAGCGTTCTGAGTTTTCCGTAAGGACTATACCCTTGCTTTAAAAAGTTGGACGAATGCTTTACATATAGCCAGGGCCTTATGCTTTAAAATGTTAGTATGTGACATCAATACTCAAGAGTTCTTGGTGTAATATATTGCATTTCCTGAATTATGGTTGACACCAATCCCTCGTGTATTAATTTGTCAACCATGAATCAAGGATTTTGACACATGGCTCAGGGAGAGCACAGGGTTTTTCGTTGGAAATAACACCCTAAAACATCAAAGGAAATCTATTGAATGACGTCACAATCATGATTTAAAAAGGAGAGAGGGATTTTACATGTATAATTAGATTAAGTCCTTAAAAAATAATTGGCTTGAGGTTTTGATTATGAGATTAAATTTATTAAGAAACACATATACATGTATAACTATATACCGTCATATACCTAGTTTACCTGGGCGTTAAAAAGTCATGCTCACTTAATTTGACAACAGGACAGATATTATCCACTCTACTTAATCTTAACCTTATCCATAAAACCAATGTAAAAGGGTAGGCAAAATTCTAAGTTAAATGTTAAGGACAGAGCGGAAAAATATGGGTCCTGCTCGCAATTAATGCATGACCGAAAGTTGCGAATCATTTTCGGACATAAAAGCTCATAGGCTAGACTATATTGTTTAAACACCCCATCAACCACAAATCAAAATCTGCTGCATTTACCCCCCCTTAAATTCATAGAATTTAGTCTAAACCATACACCAACCTTCGATTTTTTATCAACACTTTATGAACGAAACGCATGTAATTTTGCCATCTTTCTTTATGCATAGATTCTATCGCCTGCAATGGTTCTGTCTAGATTGTTTAACAGCACAAACAGAACACTTTATGCGGGGTCAACTCAACAGTTGATATGAATAAGGGGCATACGTGTACATGCATACAATATTATCATTTAGATCTTGGAAAATGGTATATTAAAAAAATTGCTTTACATAAATGTTAACATACATTGAAAAGATCATATTGAGTATCTGATTATGGATACATTTCTCGATGTTATTCGGTTTGTTATGTTAAATATCGGGCGAGGAATAATCTTTTGGATAACATGGGGATCTAACCAACAGTCTGTCCAATTCTACAGACATATGAGTCCAATTGACACACAGGCATCGCTTGCTATATGGCTAAGTATAGATGCCTGTAGTAGACTTAGCTTGTCCACCAATGCCCCGTTGCTATGCAACGCTTTATATCTAAAAGATTGATTCAAAGGGGGTTATTCAATGGAGTGTTTTATTGGCTTGATATAGGGTAAAGTTTAAAAAACTGATGTGATAGCGATAAAGCCGAAATCGATCGGTATATAGAGAGCAATGATGACGAGGATAGTAACATGTAGTTTGTTATATAGTGACTTGACTATTTGTTGGCGAAACGGTCCCTTAGACGTCCATGAATAAATACACATGTGAATTATTTGCAATGGTGAATGTTTCATTTCATTCGACGACGGGTTATTCATGTTACCCTATCAATTTTATTTTTGTATTGTTTGGCATTTTATTGGTTCTCATGATTTGCTATTTCAAATTGTGAAGATCCCTCTGCAGATTTGCCGTTGTATCCTATATTATCGACTGATATTTAAACTACATGTATGAAACATAAATTTAAGATATTATTATGCTTATAATATGATGTGTGGCATTTTGATTGAACAGAATGACGTATTTTCATATTAATGCGAGCAATAAATGCATTTTTATTCGTTCATTTGCTTTATTTGTTATGGCATCTTAAGTACAATAATGGTATACCCTTATTGTCAATAGAATTTAGTCTAGACACATCCAGGGGGCCTTACACCAAGCGAACATTTTCAGAATTGGGCAGCTTTTTAAGGCCATATCTAGTATAGCAAATCCTACCACTATAAAGTACTTGCTCATGCGTTACGTGTATTTATTTCATGATTCTTTAGAAATTTCAATACTATATATATCATACAAAGAGGTCTAGACGCTTGATTTTTATATATTCGCAACTAGTGGGCAATATAAAGGGCAGAGTAAAATACAATTTGAGAACAATATTGAAAAATTAAAGTGTCAAGTTTATCCATAGTAAATGAGATTAAATTCAACCACACCTTGTCAACGTAATTAGCTTGTGATTCGTGAAACAATAGAGTGAGTGGAGGTTGCTATTTATTTTTCAATCCAGGTAAAAGGATTAAAGGGGAAGATTATTTCAATTTCTAATGAATAATAAAATAAGCCGGTTATCAAATAGGCCCTCGTTCGGTCTGGAAATACAAGAGCGTCTCGACTACGTCTCGACGCTCTTGTATTTCCATGACCGAACTCTGCCTATTTGATAACCTATACATAATATATATTTTCTGTATTTTCTGTTATTTATAACGGGCTAATACACTAAGCGCACACAGTCAACTAAAATGTCCATTTTAAAGCTACACGATACTATCGTATGCCTTTCTAAACAAACATGTTTTGAGGTGACGTTTAAAACACTGCAATTTATCTATGTTGCGAATGTGCAATGGTAGCGCATTCGACTAACGAGGTCCCGCGTATTTGAAGCACCTCTCGCCATATTTCGAGTTCGATTTCGGAATAACAAGTTGATTGTTCATTGATGAACGCAAGTTCCGTGTTGGAACATGAGGAGATAGCAAGTCACTAGATACCTAGGACCTTGTCTATGTAGACACTTAAACACTATTACACAAATCTTGAACCGTATTCGGTATTCGATGGGTAGCCAATGCAGGAGCTTGCAGGCAGCTGTAATACTCTCCTCTCGGGGAAAATATTTGTGATAACTCTTGCCGCGAAATTCAGAACACTTTAATTGGATCCTCACCGACAAGAATGTTTAGATGATATCTCCTAGCTAAACATTACTTCTGAGAGGCATTCAGAAGACCGAGAAGATCCTAACACGATGAATCCGTCGAAAAAACGTTTATTTCAAATTTGCAATTTTTGAAATGGAGGGTAGTCCTCTTTCAGGTAAAATTGTGGCATAATGGATAAGACTTGAAAACCCAAAATTGCACGAACATTCGTCCTAAAAGACCAATATATTTTCCTGAACATTTTGTAATTCTAACATTTAAAGTTTTTGTGTGGTTACATATCAAACCCGCTTTGCGTTTTAAGTGACGCTCGGTATATATTCTTGAGAGATATGGCAAATTTATTTAGTGTATATATAACGTGTTCAAAAAAAATGACGCTCTGGCGGGTGTTTGGGTCTATAACTTTTTAATGCATTGACTTTTTGAAATGAAATTTTCACATAATCATCTTCAATCAATACTTATAAATAAAATTTAATCAACTTAGTATTTACACTTTCACCAACATCACAATATTACGATATTCAATGACGGGTGACAATACATTTTTTCACAATAGAGTATTTAAGTTTATTTCATGATTCTTTAGAAATTTCAATAAAATATATATCATACAGAGTGGTCTAGACGCCTGATTTATATATTTGCAACTAGTGGCCAATATAAAGGGCAGAGTAAAATACAATTTGAGAATAATATTGAGTAATTAAAGTGTCATGTTTTATCAATAGTAAATGAGTTAATATTCAACCGCACCTTGTCAACTTAATTAGCTTTTGATTCGTGAAACAATAGAGTGAGTGAAGGTTACTATTTATTTTCAATCCAGGTAAAAGGATTAAAGGGGAAGAGAATTTCAATTTCTAATGAATAATAAAATAAGCCGGTTATCAAATAGGCCCTCGTGCGGTCTGGAAATGCAAGAACGTCTCGACTACGTCTCGACGCTCTTGTATTTCCATGACCGCACTCTGCCTATTTGATAACCTATACGTATCAAATGCATGGTTGGTGTGTTATGTTATGTATGTATTAAATACAATTATAAACAAAAAAACTGATAAACCCATGTATCCTGAACACTTCAATGACACAAATGGCAAATGGCAAACAAATCAAGAACGAAACAGAAGCCGCAAATCGTTTCAATGAATATTTTACTAATGTTGGTCCATCTCTAGCAGCAAAAATAAAAAAGGAACAAGGAGACAGTATATTTCAGTACATGAATCCCCCTAATAAATCAAGTATGTTTCTAGAACCAGTCGATACAGAAGAAATTCTATCTACAATTAACAAATGCAAAAGCAAAAAATCCGCTGATTATAATGAACTCACAATGGAAGTAGTGAAAAATATTGCTCACAATTTTGTACAACCTCTAAATCATATATGTAACCTATCATTTTCATCTGGAACTGTTCCTCAGAATATGATAAAGTTGTACCCCTATTCAAATCAGGAGATAAATCACAGTTTACTAATTACCGACCTGTCGCTCTTCTTCCACAATTCTCTAAGATTCTTGAAAAACTATTCTGCAAACGTCTCATCAAATTTATTGAAAAGAACAACCTTATATCAGAAAGCCAATATGGGTTCAGACATTCAAGATCTACTTCAGTGGCGCTTCTTGAACTAACTGGGGAGCTCACTTCCTCAATAGATAATGGTGACAGCACCATTGGTGTATTTATTGATCTATCAAAAGCGTTCGACACAATAGACCATACACTTTTAATTAAAAAACTAGAAAACTTCGGCATACGTGGTATTTTCCTAGAATGGCTGAAAAGTTACCTCAGAGATAGAAAACAGTATGTTAAGCTAAATACATCCACATCCGATCTTCTCCCATTAGTATGCGGTGTTCCACAACGCTCTGTCCTTGGCCCTATTCTTTTTATACTTTATGTCAATGATATTTGCAATGTATCAAACATCCTAAAACTTATACTATTTGCTGACGACACGAATCTGTTTATTTCTGGTCGTGATCTATCCTCTCTTTGTCATATTATTACAAATGAACTGACGAAAATGTATAAATGGTTGAATGTGAACAAACTCTCACTTAATGTATCTACCACAAACTTTATGGTCTTCTCCAATAAAAAAGTAAACCAAGAGCTGAATATATTGATAAATAACATGAGAATAGAGCAAGTAAAAGATACTAAGTTTTTAGGTGTACAGATTGACAATAAACTTAACTGGAAAGCACAAATTGTTAAACTCAAAAGCAAATTATGCAAAGCTATCTCGATTATTTATCGCTGTAGTTCCCTAGTAAATGAACTCGCACTCAGAACTCTTTATTGCTCATTGTTTCTTTCTCAACTCACATACTGTTGTGAAGTCTGTGGCACTACATACAAAAGTAATCTCGACTGTTTATATATACTTCAAAAGAAGTCAATTAGAATTATTTGCAAAGCGGAAAAGCTTGCACATACTACGGAATTATTTTTAAACCAAAAGCTATTAAAATTTGAAGATATTGTTAAAAACAGATTATGTTGTTTAGTATTTAAAGCGTCCAAAAAAGGACCTTCCTAAAAATCTAAAAAACAAATTATACTTCGCGCTTGATCAGCATGCGTATAATCTTCGCACACAAAAGCTTTTTATTGTAAACCAAGTCAGAACTAGAAAACGTCAACAAAGCTTTAGTGTTTACGGCGTTAAGGTGTTTAACTCTTTGCCAACTTTGTTAACATCACAAACGATGCATTGTTTGTTTAAATCCAAATATAAAAGGTACATTCTTGAGCATTATAAAACACTGTGTAGTTAGAAATCGAACTTTATGTTTACCTAAGTTTTGAACCATGACGCAATAACTAAATACTGTGCTGCAAAATAAACTTTCTTCGCACAGCTTCGAATTCATATTGTGTGTTATGTTATTTAAGTTCTCGTTGCCTGTTAATCATTTAACAATAGCGTTATCACAGCTACTCGGTACAATGACTGTATTTGCTCGATCTCTTTGCTGATGTTATGATATAGCAAATAGGGTGTCACCAACTACAAGTGTTTATACTTCAGGTGTTCACCTTTCAATAAGCTGAAATCTATTGTATAATGTTACTGTCCATTATTGTACTTGTACTGTATTCATAATGCTTTTTGAAATAAAATTCGTTATATCGTTATATCGTTATGTGAGTTCAATTTGTTGAATGACATTGTCCCTTAATTTGGTATGTTTTAATCTTTTTTAAATCACAGGTTTTCCTTTTAAATTTATTGGATTTAGCGCAATATTATTATTGTCTCACGGCAGTATGCAATCCATTTTCATCGCTAGTCTAACACATTTGACCCGTCTAAGTTCTCTCAACGATTAATATGGCATCGCCCCTTCATTTAATAAAAACTCTACCAATGTTTTTAATAATAGCCAGGAAGATAAACGTGATATGCCACTCGACGAAATATCAATCGATTTACCTGAAATGATAAATCAACCTTACCTTTGCCTAAACTCAATGCACCGACGGGTTATACCAAGCATACCGATAAAGACCCAGACTACGGTCCTGGTACTTAAGAATCGCTAGTTGCAATTTTCACTTTTTTATTTGTTGGGAAACAAAATGATCGATTTGATTATTTATTTGAAATAAAAATCAACGATAAAAAAAGTGAAATCTTGCGATTTCAAAATCGCTTAAGGCTTGATGTGAATTTGTCTTTGTCACCCTTCATCGAACATCGTTATAATGTGATGTATGTGAGATGGTAAATATCAAGATAATTACATTTTCTGAATAAAGAATGATTGAAGTTGATTATGTGAAAATTTCATCTTTAAAAGTCCACGCAATAAAAAGTTATAGACCCAAACACCCATCAGAGCGATATTTTTTTTGAACACGTTATATATATATTTTTTTTTGCCGCTTTTACTTATACTGTCATAACTGTTGGGGAAGTTATGTAGCAGCTATAAGTCATCAAAAGCACAATCCATAATGAGGTGATCATATGTGTCAAAGTTAGAAGCATATACGATTAATAGTGTGGGGAGATTGGTTTTTATGAAAAGTTTATTATACAACAAGCTTATCAGCGTAAGAAACAACAGATGATGTCATATAAATAAATAACTTTAACACTACACTCCACTCACTCTCTTTGCGGGATTGTTTACTGGTATATTATCAACGACTTAAATCATGTTTATTTATAGCTCCTGTTGTGTGAGTGTGTTTGTGCTGCTGCTATATGGCAATGCCGAAATCTGACTCAGTCCTTATAAAAACTTGAAACTTACGGCGGACGACACCGACCGATCTCACAAACTAAGTTTTCGTTTTACGAAAGCTGGGTTAAAAGAGCACGCACAGACAGGGTAAAACAAATATAGCCCTCTGACTATCGTTAGGCGGGCAATAATAAGACGTGAATTTTATTTATAACTTTTTATTTAAGGTTTATACCAAAAAGTAACAAAATATAAAAGAATTACACAAAGGAAAATGCAGATAACAATCTTAAACGAACACAATAGCTGGAACGCAAAAAGCTTAAATAAGTATGTTAACGTTTCCATTTAGACAATTCGTTTATTATTTAGACTTAATTCTTGAATATTAGACATGATGTTCATAACTGCTTTCCTATAAAATGCAAAATGACAAGATGTTGAACATGAACTTTTTGTTTGTTAAAAACTTGATCTAGTTTGTATATTTAAGAACAGTTTCTTTGTTGGCTTGCTTATGGTTAAGTTGCGTTACATGTTTTCATGACATTTAAAAATCTAACATACGACACTGCAATTCAAAAAGACATATTGCAATGAAAATACTTTTTTTGCATGTAGTTCTTAGAACCGACGAGTCAGAAATAATTGCAATTATCATTATGGAAGAACCATACAGGCTTTCGGAAAATCATCACAAATGCTAATTTTCCGTCTGTTGTCTTTGAGACAATTCGACTGCACAAAATAGGTAGGGATCGAGTCTATTAAATTTTCAGAGTCAAATATGTTTGGATATTGAAAATGTCGTTGGGCGTGCCAAGGGCTTTAGTCGACCTCCTCGATGGTGGGGCCCGAGCTGCCCCCGGTGCCGGCGTCTGGGGCGGCGCCACCTGCACCTGGCATACCTCCGGGCATGCCTCCCATGCCGCCGGGAGCACCTCCCGACTGCTGGTAGAGCTTGGTGATGATGGGGTTGCACACCTTCTCCAGTTCCTTCTGTTGGTGTTCAGTTTCGTCTTTCTCGGCCAGCTGTTCATGAAACAAACAGTAGGGTTTAATCATGGTAATTTCGGATTCACGGCTTTAACCAATAGGGGAGAGCGGGGCACGTTGTGCCATTTTTAACATTTTCTCCTCATACTCAGACTGTGACGCTAGTTGCCCAGCTGAATTATATTAATATTATAAGGTAACCTTAACTCTAATATGTGCACCAGAAATAAATAGCATTCCTTTACCAGTGTAACATTAATCACGTCTCAAAAAT